>JAQFZP010000854.1:0-25979 GCA_034695745.1 Geophilus truncorum | reverse complement strand
GTTATGTAACGTTTTTATTTTAACAAGTAATTTTTAATATCACAAATTTTGAATTTTTTATTTAATAATGAGATAAAACCAAAACTTCATATCTAATTAACTGAAATTTGGAATTAAAACACATCTGTGTTTTAATGATAAATCCTATTTCCAGTTAATTTTTAGGATTTCAATGCGTTTACGATTTTAGCATTATTAAACGGTTTTATGTAAGAATTTTATACGTACGCCAAGTTCACATATCATTTTCTCCTATTTTCTTGAAACTTATGCAGACAGAACGTTTGCTCATTATGCATCTTAATTTTTAACGTTTGCACAAATTACGTTAAAAAACGTTTTTTTAGTTTTCGCAATAATCAAAATTTCAAAGCAATAGTTAGTAGGCTTCACTGCAACTATACACTGATTTCTTTAAAGCCAGACTAAGGTTCCGCGTTCCGCATTTCCAGTTTTTTTTAAAAACTGAAACTGAATTGAAGCAGTCCAGTTTCAGTTTAAAATACATACATACAAACAAACTGAATCGATGCTTTTGCTTCATGTACTCTGTTTTTACGTTGCCCACCGCACCCAAATCGCCATCTAAAAATTAATTTTGGTATTTTAATATATTTTTCTTAATTTTTAAAATTTATTTTCATTTGATGAACCAGTTGGTTTCGGCGTTTCGGCCATCACAAACAGCAATATAATTACTCTTTCTACTCACAGATGGCGCGTTAGATCAATTTGGTGGAAATGGTGCAGAGTTGAATTCGTGTCACGAATTTATTTTTTATTTATTTATTTATTTTTTATCTTTTTTGAATGAAAAATTTTTCTCCTAGTTTTTTAAAATCTAAAATAATTTTATTCTTATTTTGTTTGTAATAGTTGCACTCATTTAACATATGAAATTATTTATGAATTACTTATATATACTGTAAAATAAAAGTACATAACTAAAATAACATAGATGACAAGTATTTTACTGTCACGTCTTTAACAGCGATTTTCTTAGATGAAAGCATTGAGATGGCTCATGAGATTTTCCACTTATTGTGGCACATAATAACTGATGTTTACACGTTTTATCTTCACAGCGTGGAAATGCAGAACTCGCTCTGTGATAATGTCTGAAAAAAAAATAAACAAAAAACAAATAGTTTAAATCACTTTTTGGACTTTATCAAGCTCGGCACATACTCATAATATCTTTTGAATATTTTGTCATCCGTCACCATTTGCTTGACCAATTTATCCCAATCTTTCGGTCGCAAAGCTTGCATATTATAAGCATCCTAGAATTTAAAAATTTTATAGTTGTACGGTAAGTAAAAAAAAAAAAAAAAAAAAAAAACTTAGAAACTAACCTTTGCTGAGTATAATTTAATCCAATCAGGTGATTCGCCTTTATGATTAGCCTTGGCTAAATCCATCATGTAATTATCATGATCAAGAACGGCCTATGATAAAAATTCATAAATTCGTGCACTTTAAACATAATAAATTGTTACGTACAAAACTACTATTTGGATAGAATCCATCTACAGTGTAAATCCTAAATGCTGGATTCAGAGCGACGTATGACGTCACACTTGGACCGATGTAAGCAATGCTGGAAGGCCGACTTACATCCTTTTCGTCGTAAAAGACTTCAAATTCATCAAAATGAGTGTGGCCATAAAATTGAGCAGTTACAGTACTTTCATATCTATAATAATCCGAAACATTTGGTAAAGATTTACTGAATTTAGCTCTTTTTTAAATTTTTACTTGCCGGTTGATAATTTTGTAGAAATTAGCACTCCACACTTTCATGCAGTCTTCCGTACCAGGTGGAATGTGTCCAATGATATGAACTTTTTCATTTTTCATTTCTGCATACTGTAATTCATAAACTAGCCACTGCAGCTCTTCCGCGGGGTCAGTTGTGTTGAGCAACAACCACCTGGAACAAATTAATTCAAAGAATCTTGCAGGCATTGCAAAAATTATTCACATACCAGTTCTTGTTGTTGCAATAATTTAAATTTAAGGAAATAATTCGGAACCCAGTGCTGACTAGAACGGAATAAAATGCTCCTCTGCAATACAGAAGTATGTTATTTAAAAAAAAAAAAGTAATAGTGGCATTTGAAATGTGGGAAAATTACTTTTTTATAGTTGGGGTTGTGTAATTTGGCAACCAGTTTGACCAAGCATTAATTAACTCATCATACAACCACGAAATTGAGTCGTTCCCCTTTATGAAAGGTGGAGGGAAACTAAAGAGCAAAAAAAGTGATGAAATTTAGTTTTGCAGTTGTGAATCACATTACCTATTTACAGGAGAACTTTCATGATTTCCTAAAGCTGGGAATATCGGTATATTGGGAAAATACTTCAAAAATAGTTTCGTTGTTTGTTTAATGACATAGATTTGATCTGTCCGTGATTGGTTCCAAACATCGTGCGGGGGTAAATCACCAGTCCACAGAATGTAATCTATCTTTAAGTTTACACAATTTTTTAAAAGAAATTGTATTTTTATTCAAATGAGAATTTTCTTTTTACCTTAAAATTTTTTGCAATGTGCTCAAACATGCTTTCGATTGTTCTCAGAGGAGTGTCACACTTCCTGTAATCGCCCCACTTTCCTGCTCTTCGCGATCCATTCACAGATTTAACACTACCTCGACAGCACAAAGGTTCTCCGCACTCGGCATCAGCGCCTTCTTTGTAGTATATATCGAAATGAGTGTCTGATATGTGCAGTACTCGGAGTACAGGCGTACCAGTCTGCATTAAATTGAAATAAAATCAAACTAGATAATTAAAATTTATATTTTAAATAATTTTTAACCTTTGGCAACGGCATAATTTCAATGGGAGGTTTCGGCACTGCAGGTAAAGCCACCGTCCAATTAAGTTCTGGACTTGTCTCACCGCAACTCTCGCCCACGATACCAGAACAAATTTCTAACAGTGTAAGATTACTGTTGCCAAACACATAAAAAAGTTCGTGCTAAAAACAAATAACTCTCATATAAAAATTTACCTAAAATATAAAATTTACTTCTTACCTTAAAAGAATTCACAATTCCTCGGCACACACGTTCAGACTCAATATTCAATTCAATGCAAAAGTTTTCTGCCTTCTTAGCTATTGAATCTTTGGATGCACCAGTAGCAAGGAGGTATTTCAAAATTCCAACTCCATATTTACACATCACGCACGACACTGAAGACATAGAACTGGTTTCAAGTTCACGAACGACACGATTCAGCTCGAATATAGACAGGAAACGAACAAGAAATAATGGTAATGTTCTTTCGCGAGAAGCAACACCCGAACGTGAGTGATGAAGAGATTTTTCCCTTTCATTCTGAGTGTCCGATTCGAAATGAATGAGTTTGTCTGACTTGTCGTAGAAGCTCGATGGAATTTCATTGGTTTGCAGTGCTGGAATGGGCGCGGGAGCGTTTTGAAACATCCAAAACGGAAACGGCCCGCCGTAAGACGACGGAAAAGCGCACAACGAAGTGACTAGAAGAAGCCAAGAGTGCCGCATTTTCAGCTGAAATAAAGTTTAGGTAAACTGAGGACTTGAGTTAAGGAGGTGACACTAGCATTTTATATCTTAGTTGTAATCTTGAGTGTGATAATCTAAACAAAGAAGAATCGTAGAAAGTAAGTTGCTGATGCTAATGATTTTTTTGAGAGTTCAATGGTACAAAAATAAAAAAATTCTTCAGTTTTTTCTCGCTTGTTTAGTTTTTTGTTGTTTCTTTTGTGTAATCTTTGCTTAGACAAGTTGACCCTCATTTTATAAGGTCGGAATTCTGGTCAATGACCTGAGTTACCTTAAATTTCTCCCCGAGACCCGAGTTCTTAGTAATTTCGTGTTAGGTAACACTAGCCTATTGAAATGAACCTTTATCGCGTAACGGAATTTAAAAACAAAAAAGAGAAACAAGAAAAAATCGGTCGAGAGACCTTAAAAATTTAATTTAAAAAAATTAATTCTTAATTTACATTAAACTAATAATTATTTTTTAGTCTATGTAACTATTCTAGTAAATTATTTTCAACAATAAAAGTTTGTTAGAAAATAAAAACAATCACATTGTTATTTTGAAGCTGTGTGTATCTTACCTCATTGGTCACAGTGTATCCACAGTAATTCAATTTGATTCACTCTCAACTGTGTGCAAGTCGTGAATGAGGGTGAAATTGTTGTGGGAAAGCTTTCACTAAGGTTTCATGAACGCAATAAATTTGGTCAATTGGGTTGTCCTACGCACCTTTAGTGGTGTAAAGAGCAAATAACATTTTAAATATGGCTTAAAATTTGCATAATTTTTTTATTTGTTTCTTATCAGTGATGATAAACAATAAATAACAATAAACTAGCAAATTATAGGCTCATGTTTTTTTGTGTTTTTTTTTGCTTGTTTATCGCAAAATGGCAATACTGTCTGAAGTAAATAAACCCTGGGTTTATTTACTTCTGATAGTGTAGTTTACAAACTTGGGATTAAAACTCGAGAGAAATAACACGAAAAATTTAATATTAAATTTTAAAAAAATAATTATTTTTTAATATTAACTGAACTCACGATCCAGTAAAATATCGACTAAATGATAGTTTCATGACAAGTCAAAGAAATGATAATTTATTATGAGTACCGTAATTGGAGCAACTCACTTTATGCGAAATGTTTAGTTCGAATTTAGCCAATAGAGCGCGCTAATTGTCCAGGTGTCTTGAACTTGCTGTTTTAGGGCTAACTGCAACATTGTTTTGGCAGAATGTTTTCTTTATTCAAACTGACAATAAGAGCATCGACATGCTCACGATACATGTCATCAGGTAATAATTCACGTGTAAGAGAAAGGTGCATTTGGCCAATCGATTTAAACCGTTGTTATATCAAAATCACAAATGGTTTATAACTTGAATAATGTGTACAGGTTGATTAGGTACTGACTTATAAATCTTAAATTTTTATGGAGATAATTTGTGTTTACTTTAAGTGTTTAAAAATAAAAAAATTGATTTTTAAGCTTCCATTTTAAAATTTGTTGTGTACCATAATTTTTTTTTTAAATTTTATAATTTATAAAATATTTTTAAAATCTAAAAATGTTTTTAAATGTACCGTAATGCAATATTTTTCTATCAGTTATTTATGATCGATGGAATTGAGCCCAAATATGGTATTTAATATCACGTTCATCAACTGAGCTTTAATCTTTTACAACGTCAAATTTCTTTAAAAAATTTTAAAGACTTGGTATTCATTTTAAACATGGAACTGGTGGAACGTGCTTTTCAATATTTATTTTAATCAAAAACTTATTAATAGCAGATTTTATTTTTCTCTGTAATATGAAAAACTCACAAAAATATCTCAAAGTAATAGCGAAATTAAGTTACATGTTAAACAGATTTTAATGAATTTAATTTTCAACTCGCATTTATTTTTCAATTGACCTTTAAAGAAGTCTCATTTATTTTTGCATTGTTATATTTCAGGTGCGTTTCGAAATATCATTGTCGAACGTCGAGGAAATTTGGGAAATGTAGGACTTGTGATGTTAAACCGACCTAAAGCATTGAACGCACTTAACAACGAGTTAATGACAGAAGTTGGCCAAGCGTTGGATGATTTGGAAGCTGATAATAAAGTTGGTGTAATAATCCTTACTGGGACTGGAAAAGCATTCGCAGGTATAAGGTATTCACAATACTATCAACAGCACAAATCTTTAACAAATACTTTATTTTTCAAGCTGGAGCTGACATTAAGGAAATGGTAAACAAAAATTTTGCTGAGACATTCGGAGGCAACTTTTTATCTCATTGGGACCGAGTATCTCGTTCTAAAAAACCCATTTTAGCTGCTGTAAATGGCTTCGCGGTATATTTGAATTTATTGTTCGGCATTTTATTTTATTTTATTTTATTTTATTTATTATATTAAATTTTTTTTTATATTTTTAGCTCGGAGGTGGATGCGAACTAGCCATGATGTGTGATATCATCTACGCCAGCGATAATGCCAAATTTGGGCAGCCAGAGATCAAAATCGGCACAATGCCCGGCGCTGGCGGTTCACAAAGAATGCCCAGATTTATTGGCAAATCTAAAGCTATGGAAATAGTATTAGTTGGCGATCCAATAAGTGCACAAGAAGCCGAGAGATGCGGTCTCGTAGCCAGAATTTTTCCTGCTGACAAGTTGTTGGACGAAACCCTTAAAATTGCTGAAAAAATTGCTGGTCATTCTAAACTTATTGCAGCAATGTGTAAAGAAGCGGTCAATACAGGTAAATTTGTCAATCAGTTATGTTTAATGTGATGTTAATAATAATTGATTCTAATTGTATATATAATTTGTTTTTAGCTTACGAAACGACTTTAGCTGAAGGCTTGCATTTTGAGAAAAGAATGTTTCATTGTACATTTGCTACGGTAATACACCAATTGTTTATTTAGGCCCAGGCTAAACTTTAGATTAATATTGTTATTACGTTATTTTATAACAGGAGGATCGTAAAGAAGGGATGCAAGCATTTACAGAGAAACGGCCTGCCAAATTTCAAGATAAATAACCTTTTTGCTGATGTGTGTACACGTATGTATGGAATGGCGACTGACAGAAAACAAATGCTTAACGTAATTATACAATGTTAAAAAAGTATTGTTGAATAGAATTTGTAATTAAAAGTTGTTCGGGGATAAATTTTACGCATCACATTAGTTTGATGGGATATTTTTTATTTCAGGAGTTTTTATAAATAATAAATGTAATAAGATATACCTGGTATGAAAAATTATTTTTTTCAGATTTTATTTTTTATTGTGAGCGAAAATAGTTAATATTTCGTCACTAGTTGGCAGTAACTGTTTAGTTCTATTTACACTCTTTAGTTTTAAGGATTTTGTACATTTAAGTTATGGCTTTTTAACCTCAGAAGATTTTACTGAAATGATTTTGCCATTCAAATTGACAGTGACAGCGGCAATGTGCATCAGACACATGTCAACAGGTGAAATATCCTTAAGATAGTAAAATATTATAATCACAACTTGGGCTAAAATTTTAAAATATTGAAATCATGTCTCAAATTATTCTGCAACTCGTAAGAGTATCTCAACAGTGTTTGTAAAACTGTATATACACATAATGAAATGCATTTTTAAAATTACACTTACTCAAATACTCTTCTAAACTTTAAATTTCAATCTTTTATTACAAAAATCACTCGGATTCATTTTATGACATGGAAGCAATATTGCAGGTACTTATCGAACTATTCTCGTTGAACGTCGAGGAAGCTTAAGCAACATCGGACTTGTGACATTGAACAGACCTGAAGTATTGAACGCACTCAGCAATGAATTATTACAAGACGTTACAAGAGCTATTAACGAATTGGAAGCTGATACTAAAGTTGGTGTCATAATCATTACGGGAAATGAAAAAGCATTTGCAGGTTCGGAACCTTTTCATTTAAAGCATAAATGTCATGTCAATTAAATATTAATAATTCAATTTATTTCAAGCTGGAGCCGACATCAAACAATTAGAAGGCATCTCTTTTGCCGGATTATTAACAGGAAAATTCCTGCCCGGATTGTACGATATAGCGCGAGCTAAGAAACCAGTTTTGGCTGCTGTGAATGGATATTGCGTATTCTTAATTTTATTAGAAGTGATGTAGTCAGTTTATTTATCCATGTGTTTATTGTTAGTTCGGCGGTGGTTGCGAAATAGCCATGATGTGCGACATCATCTATGCTGGTGATAAAGCCAAGTTTGGACAACCAGAGATTAAAATCGGTACAATTCCCGGTGCAGGTGGAACTCAGAGATTGCCCAGGTTTATTGGAAAATCCAAAGCCATGGAACTGGTGTTGGTTGGTGAGCCAATGAATGCCAAAGATGCTGAGAAATGTGGTCTCGTGGCTAGAGTTTTCCCCGCTGATCTGTTGTTGGATGAAACCATAAAAATAGCTGAAAAAATTGCAGCTAATTCAAAATTAATAGCAGCAATTTGTAAAGAAGCTGTCAATACGGGTAATTTCAGGTTACCAGTGTCTGATATTTTTATTTGATTGATTGATTTGTCTATTTTTTTTTAGCTTATGAAACAACTTTAGCTGAAGGTTTGCATTTTGAAAGAAGGCTGTTTCAATGCACATTTGGCACGGTAGAGTCTTGAAGAAATATTTTGATTAAATTACTGGTATCACATATTAAAAATAATTTTACTTGCAATAGGAGGATCGCAAAGAAGGAATGAAAGCATTCACAGAAAAACGACCTCCAAGATTTCAAGACAAATAGTTTTTTTTAGCATTCGATTTTCAAAAAAAAAAAAAAAAATTATACTGAGCGGATTTTTTAAAAATTAAAAATGTTTTAGAATAATGTATTACCGTACGGAAATTATGTTTTAAGATTAAATGGGTCACATTGGCGTACGAGTAATTCCGAAATAAAGTTTTATATCAAATCTCTTAATTAAAATTCTTGATCTTGATAATATAAAATGAGTAAAGTTATTTTTATCTGGAGTCTTCGGTATTTACAGTATACAGCGCCACTACAATATTTCGAAGCTACACCTACAGCGCTGCTAATTACGTCATTTAGCGCGTACAATTAAAGCTGCGAATGAAAACACGCGACGAACGAGCAACACGTAGCCGAATGTGAATACCAAGCAGGAACGAACATTAAATATTATTCATTTTTATTACGATAAACATATATGCATAAACGGTACGGTAACTACATTTCTTTGAAAATACCTACGATCGGAATATTGATACGTTTTATATTTCTATATTAATAGATGAATGAGATGATGCCCGAAACAGAATTTTTAGCAGTGTGGAACACTCATATACGTTTGATGCCGACGCTTTTTTATGAGTTTGCTCGTGACGAAGAGTATGTTGATGTGACTTTAGCATGTTCTGGTAAGAGTCTGAAAGCCCACAAGATGGTTCTGGCTGCATTTTCGCCGTATTTGAAGAAAATAATTGATGATACTCCGTGCCAATGCTGCCAACATCTAACTATCGTTTTAAAAGACATCGAATTCGGCGACATGCAACTTCTACTCGACTTCATCTACACCGGCAAAATGGTTGTTCCCGCACGTAGAAAAGACAAAGTTTTTGCAGCGGCGCAATTTCTTAAAATTAGAGGACTGTGGGAAGATTGTAATAATATGGAGAATTTGAATTGCCAAGCTGAGTGGATGAAAGACATCGACTTAAAATCTCAAGACTTCGGTAAAGTTGAAAATGACTCTAATGTTCCAATGCCGATTCTGGATGTTCCAATATCGATTCCTAATGTTAAAAATGACTCTAAAGTTTCAATACCGATTCCTCAAGTTCCATTACCGATTCCTCAAGTTCCAGTACCGATTCCTCAAGTTCCAGTACCGATTCCTCAAGTTCCATTACCGATTCCTCAACTTCTAGTACCGATTCCTCAAGTTCCAGTACCGACTCCTCAAGTTCCATTACCGATTCCTCAAGTTGCATTACCGATTCTTCAAGTTCCAACACCGAGTCCTCAAATTTGCACGCGTTCAGAAACATGTATCGATGTTCAACATAAACCTACTATTGCTCTCGCAATTCGCATTCAGAATCGATTTAATAACATTTTTGAACGAGGCAAAAGTCAGATTCAAGTTAGAATCGATTACATTTCCGAAGACAATAAATGTCGAGTTACACAAACCTGCGAGACTTCAAATGGTGAACGAAAATACCATTCCACAGGAAAGACATCAAAGGTCATTAATAGCGTGTCTGGGCCTTAGGGCGGAGTATTAATTTGGGCAGCTTAATTAATTTTCGGTTACGTTAAGGCAAAAGTAAATCTTTTGGGCTTTTTTTGGGATACATTTGAGCGAAAATAATTTTAATGTTACTTTTGGGCGAAAATGAAGGTGGCATTTTGGGCGCCATGTTAATTTTTAATTTAAACATGATAGTTCTAATAAAACATATTTATTTACGGAATCTGTTGACAAAATGAGAAGTTAAAATGACGTCACACCAACTTCAGCAACCGAAAAAAATGTCGGAAAACGACGACGCGAGCAAAACCATGACGCGAGCAAAACCAGACATGGTAAAATCAAGAAGAATCAAAGAAAATTCGATGACAAAAAATTCGCCACATTGGAAAAATAAGAAATTAGTCACAAAATCGAAATTTGAAAAAAACCAAAACCGCCTTAATAAACCTATAAAAAACTTAAGCCTTAATAAAACCAAGAATATAGACAAAATTTAATTTACTTTAATTTATTTTATTTATTTTAATTTAACTTAAAAAAATTAAATAATTCAGCGCCCTAACGAAGCAAGCCCTAAATGCCCAGCTCCCTAATGGGACACATTTTTTTACAATTAGCCTAAATGCGATCCGCCCTAGGGCCTAGGACCCAGTAGCTATTAATGGGTACCGGTACGATAATTTAATACTAATTTTTTTTTTTTTTTTTAATTTATTTCAGTGTGATTTTCCCAAGAGAAAGAAACTTGAAAAAACGAAGCGAAGATTAAAAAGGCAACGCACTGAGTGTAAAGATTTCGAAAAGAAAAGCTCCAAAGAAGGTAAATTTTATTTTATTTTAATTGCATATTCTAATTTAATTTTTATTATTCAATTTAAAGATAAATGGGAAGGTACAATTTTAGAATCGAAATTGGCGTTTTTGGAGCAGTATGAGTCGGATGATAATGGTTGCATTAATGGAGAAAACGCGAATTCCAAAAATAAACACATTGATTTTTGTGAGCAAAGTGACACCGATTCGATCGAGTATTGAACATAGATTTTATGTTTACATTAATTTTTTATCTTCTCGCCGCCTAGCGAGAAATAATCTTAATTTAATACGCAATAATAATACATTACTTGTATATTATTAATAATTCAATTTAAAAAAAAAAAAAACATTCATTTCTAGAATGTTGTAGATTACAGCTATCGCTGTTCTCATTCTTTATTTTTATACATTTTAAAATAATAAAAACTTTTACTGGGACTTTCAAGTTCTCAATATAAAAATCTCAGTTTGACAATTTAATGTTAACGTGGAAAGGTTTTTATCATCTTGTTTGTCGAGAATTCGATGTTTCCAAGTAGTCCTCTGAAGAGCGGCGCCCGGAAGAAAGAGTCAGTGGCTCCTACACGTCGAGATACAGGAGATGGAAATGAAGCAATTGATCTTTCTTACACCCACGGGATATTCACTGCGGCAACTAGATCGCCCATGGGAACTCTTTCGCTGCCCTTGTTCCAGTATCGGTTGTTTTATGGGAAAAGTGCAGTGTGGGCTCGGTTTCTTAATGACCTCCCATTGAGAGCACCCGAGTACAGAGCTACTCGCTCTTTGCCACAACTAAGCGAGGTAATTGGTATTATTAGTTAAAAAAAAATTTTAAATGATTTTATTTACATAATTTTTGTAGAAGAGCGAAAAATTGGACACCATGTCGTGGAAGGTTCGGAAATTAAAATTCGCCAAACGAACTCGGTTCGGACATCGTAAGAAAGGGTTCCTTAAAGATGAACCGTTTGAGTCTTTATGCCCACATAATGTAGAAGGTTTGTGATGATTTTTTTAAATACTTTTTCTAATAATTTTTTAGAAAGTTGAAATTTCTCAATATTTAAACTGATTTCTAGCCTTGATTGTGGACAGTACTTCGATTGAGGAGGTGAAATAATATTTAAATTCCTGACACTGATATTTTTTGTTATTTATTATTTAATTTTATTATTAGGCAACAAATGCTTATAAAATCTTTTCAAAACGAATGTTGGATAAAATATCATCCTCTTTTGTTACGTCATCGAAAGTTGAGGAAGTAACTGTGAAAATCCATTATGTGACTAGGAATGTTATTCTCGTATTTATGTACGGTATTATCTTTTTAATTCTGGTTAGATTGAGTATTTTTGCATTTGTTATCACTTTGGATCCAAATTTGTAATTTAAAATTGCAAGTATCAATGAAAATATAAATATTTGCTGATTTCTATTTATTGCTGATTATTGCATACATGAGTTAATTCAATTTTATTCAATCAAGGGAAAAAAAGAGGTTGTCGATTGTAAACTTTCAATTCGTAGCCTGCGTCAGCAAACCATTCTTCAAAAGTGTCGTAGTAAAGGTCGGTCAAAGCCAAGGTTATCTCTACCGAACTTTTGCCTTCTGCGCTCATTTTTTTCTGCATTTCTTCTAATTTTTTATCTAAACCACCGATAATCTTTTCTGCCTATAATTACAAGCAAAAGGTTACGTAAGAATAAGAAATAGACATATTGAGGCATTTTTACGTGTGGAGCGTTTTTTAACTCGTCATCAAGTTCCCTTTTGTAATGATTAAATTCAGAAAACTCTTTTGTGATTGTTGTCCCATTTGGATACTTCAATGTGAAATACTGACCGTCAGTAGCAGTACTGTACGTGTACTGCAGTGCAGTCAGACTAATGATCAGTTGAATAAGGGTTGCACAGAACGTCATTGTACCGGTAACTGAATTTCAGAATCTGAAAAAAAAAAATAATATTCAAATTTGAATAAAGAAGTTAAAACTAGCAGCTGAATGTACATCAAAATTCCAGCTGCTATAAGGTTGAAAGTCTATATCTGAATGATGATGTTTCATATTTCATAATCTATTTTTAAAAGTGTTTAACATTTAGTATCCGGAGGACGTTGATATAGTGCATGTTAATGGACTTTATCGTTTTAACATTTACAATTTCCTAGAGGAAAACTAGTAATTGTTAAAAATTTCCATTAAAGCATAATCTTGATTCGTACAGAAATGAAATTAAAAAAGACTTAAGATTACTAAATTGCGGTAAATTGCAATATTATTTACGGTAGTTGATGAATTGATTTTTATTTAATCAAGAGAAAAATATAAGTCGTTGATTTTGATCTGAATTTGTGTTTTTGTTTGCGTTTATATATAAGTATAAATACGTAAGAATTATGTAGTACCGTTACGTGGTGATGTGATGCAATACGTTATCATCTTCAGTTTTTTTTTAATTTACTGAAGTACTTTTAACACAAATGGACAGTTAATTAATTTATATTAAAGGAAATAAATTTAAAAGGTAGAATAAATTCAGAAATTGTTGATAACTTCGACTAAAATTATTTACTTAAATGATGTCGAGATTTGTACAAAATGAAATAAGAGAGTTGAAATTTTTTAATTGCACTTTTATTTTATTTGTTTTGAACAGGTGGATTGAATAATTTTCCATCCATCAAGGGAAAAATAAAGGTTGTCGGTTATAGATTTTTAATTGATATCCAATATCTGAAAACCATTCTTCGTACCCATCGTAGTAGATGTTAGTTAAAGCCACGGTTATTTCGCTTCGGTCTGCGCCTTCTTTTTCCATTCTTTTAGCTGTTTCTTCCATTTTTTTATTCGATCTTGTTAAAATTTCATCTTTCTAATATAAAAAGTTTAATAATAGGAAATTTATGTTGACAACTTTTTGAATTATTTCTTACGTGTGGAGCGTTCTCTAGTTTGTTATTAACTGCCTTCTGATATTCTTCAAAATAATCAAACTGCTTTGTGACAGTTGTACCATCTGGAGCAGTTAAGGTAAAATATTGATCACCGAAGGCACTCGGATTCTGAGTTGCCTTTACAGTAATAATTAGTTGAATAATTACTAGGACGAACTTCATTTTAACTAAAACGTAAACAAATTTGAGTTTAAGAATCAAAATTTATAAGCTTATTACTACCGTACGTTATGTGTTCTTACCTGTACATCCAGTTTATCTTCGGGCTGTGATCTGTTATTAGATGATATTTAAGTAATTTCCGTTATCTGTACTAGTAAACTTTATCATTTATTAATTTACCATTCGACGTCCGGGAGAAATTGATAACATGCGCATTGCACACAATACCGTATAATAATTGAAATTAATTAATAATCAGTATAACATTAAATATCAAGAAATATAAAATAAAATGAAAAAAGAACAAATAAAAGCAACATTAAAAACTGCTTTACAGGGAAGTTTGTTCCTCTTGCAAACGCCCGAAACAAAAACAAAATCAGGCAAAATAATTCTTTCTCAGAAACAGTATAGAATTTCGGTGCAAATGTAAATAAATATTTCTGATATTTTTGTGTTAAATTGCCATATTTTTGTTTTTTCATATAAAAGCCAAATTGCCTAACAGAGAAAGGGAATGTGAAATAACGTATCAGAATACATTACTTTGCGTAAAAACCAAATAAATGAAAAAAATCTAAACTGCAGATTTTTAATTGGACGATTATACAATGAATGAGTACATAGTAAAATGATTACATTGTGAAATCAAATAAGAAATACTGGTTCTCGATTAAAGATTTTTAGTTCCAGCCCAGAGTCGGCGAATAACTCTTCATAAGTATCTGCAAGAATGTTGCCTGCTGCTAAACTCATTTCTCCTCTGTCCGCGCCTTCTTTTGCCATTCGATTAGTCTCTGAATCTATTTTCTTACCTCCTGCAGCTAAAATCTCTTTATACTGATCAGTAATAAAATAATTTCTATGAGAATAAACCACTAAATTAAAAAAAATTCTTGCATACTTTTGCGGATTTCTTCAACTCTGGTTTGAGTTCTTTGTAAATCGCAAGAAATTCGTTGGTTTCTGCCACAATTTCTGTTCCATTTTTAAACTTCAGGGTAAAATATTCAACATTGTCAGGATAAGGTTTTTTGCAATGAACTGTAGCAATGACAACCAGCAAATAGAGAAAAATAATGGTAGATGTTATAAACTTCATTGCAATTTGATTTCAGAATCTGAAATGTAAACATGAAACGCAAATAAATAACTTGAATTTCTTGTCGTATATCCATAAAAAAAAAATTGTAACACGATGATAAAAGTGTGATAATTCATAACAATATGAAACGAATGTAGTTATCGCTACAATTTTTTTTAACATTAAAAAAAAAGAAATTTAAAATTGTACTACTCGTTAATTTTCCACTTCAATTTTATTACTGCTGTATTTTTACAGTTTAGCTGAAAGGTTTTTATTACGGGCGAAACATGTATTAATTCCGGCCATGAAGTTTTAATTCCATTCCAGCTGTAGCAAACACACTCTCGAACATATCTGAAAGGGCATTAGCTATTTTCAGTTGTATTTCATCTGTAGGAACTCCTTCTCTAGTTAACTTGTTTATGTCTTTAGTTAATTTGTTGTATCCGTCATTAAGAATTTTTTGATACTGGAAAAGTAATATTACTTACTTATTAGTTACAAAACAGTTGTTTTGTAGGATACATACCTCTGGTACTGATTCTAATTCTAGTCTTAGAATTTGATTAAACTTTTCCATGTCTCCAGTAATTTCTTGTCCATCTTTTTGTTTCAAGGTGAAGTAAGTTTTGTTGGTATCAATAGACAATGCAATTACAAGAGCAATTGAAACTTGAATGATGACAGAACAGAACACTGCTGTTAACTTCATTTTAAAGCTGTAATGAATTAATTGTAAGTAAAAAAAATTCCTGTCGAATTGTTTAGCAATTAATAGAGATACTAACTTGAGCTGTTTATCCAGTTGATAGCAGTAAAGTAGAATTCAATTGAAATGTGAGATTTAATTATTATGTGTGGTAATCAAAATCACCAAATAGGGAACAAGAATCCCAGGTAACATTATACAGTATATTGGCCCAATATTGGGTACATACCGGCATCCAATATTGGCCCAATATTTGAGTGTTAACATTTGTCAATATTGGACCAATATTGGATAAAAATATTGAACCAATGTAGTACCCAATATTGGACCAATATTGCCAATATTGATCCAATATTGGTATTGTGAGAACATTTAACCAATATTAGACCGATATTAAAATTACAATATCGGCCAATATTGGCATCTCAATATTGGCACTATATTGGTTAAAAATTGGTTATATTGCCTGATATTGCAGATTCAATACCAATTTAACTAAGATTGGTCCGACATTGGTCCAATATCTAATGTTACTTGGAATGGCAGATGTTATAAACTTCATTGCAATTTGATTTCAAAATCTGAAATGTAAACATGAAACGCAAATAAATAACTGAAATTTCTTGTCATAAATCTGTGAAACAAAATATTTTAACATGATGATAAGGTGTGATTTTGTTATAGCTACAAGTTTATTTTCATATTAAAAAAAGAAATCTGAAATTGTACTACTCGTTGATTTTCCACTTCAATTTTATTACTGCTATATTGTTACAGTTTAGCTAAAAAGTTCTTATTACGGGCGAAACATGTATGGGTTACGGTTATGAATTTTTAATTCCATTCCAGCTGCAGCAAACAATTTCTCGTACATATCTGAAAGGGCATTAGATGTTTTCAGAAGTATTTCATCGCTAGGAGCTTCTTCTTTAGTTAACTTGTTTATGTCTTCATCTAATTTGGTGTATCCGTCATCAAGGATTTTTTTATACTGGAAAAGTAATATTACTTAAGTTACAAAACAGTTGTTTTATAGGATACACACCTCTGGTACTGCTTCTAATTCAGAGGTTTTTTCTCTTAGAATTTGATTAAACTTTCCAATCTCTCCAATAATTTCTTGTCCATCTTTTAGTTTCAAGGTGAAGTAAGTTTTCTTGGTATCAATAGGCGATGCAATTACAAGAGCAATTGAAACTTGAATAATGACAGAACAGAGCACTGCTGTTAACTTCATTTTAAAGCTGTAATGAATTAATTGTAAGTAAAAAAATTTCTGTCGAATTTTTTAGCAATTAATAGAGATACTAACTTGTGCTGTTTATTCGGTTGATAGCAGCAAAGTGGAATTCAATTGAAATGTGAGATTTAATTATTACAGTAGATTATTTTATCAGTAACAGTTATGCTCTTATGAAACAACATTTTTTTTATTTTACAGGTTTGCTTTTTTTTTTTTTTTTTTTTGGTACAATGTACAATGTATTGGATTTTTAATTCTAATTTCGAATTAATAGTGATTTATCGTTTGTTTGGCAGTTAGAAAAGTTACAAAAGTTGATGTGCAAGCAAATTAATTTCACATTTTATTGCAGTTTATAAGCAAATAGTATTTTATCTCGTACTAGTGACATCAGATAAGCGTGTTATTTACTGTTTTCGCAGTATCGCACAAAAAAATACAGTAATTACTGAATTTCGAATTATCACAACTGTTGTTTCACACAAGATGAAAATTTTATTTTAATGAAAAATAACATATGGCATATTTTGCAATGTTATTATATTATACTCTATCTATTCAGATAATTTTATAAAAACCAAATAAATGCATTAGTTATGCCTGAATTGATTTTGTAGTAAACTATAACAGCTTGATTTAATCAGCAGAAATATTAATTGTTTGTTATTCTCACATGACGGCGCTTTGTGCACACGTGTCTGTCTGCTTATGACGATGTATCAAAATGAGACAACGAACTGTGAACCGTCTGAGTTCATTTACTTGCGTATTGACGACAAGACAATTAAAATTAGAAGGTCTAAAACACAATTATAGCAAATAATATTTTCTAACTAATTGATTTTCTTATAGATCACTTTTGACAGGACATAGTTTATATTTAAGAGAACATCTGAAATTTAGGCCTGCTGCCTGCATTGTTTCATTAGATAATGTGAATTTTACACCACTCGACATTATCTTACGATGGATGCACACATTGGAATTAGATTTAGATTCCCTTAGTCTACCAACGGCAATTGAAGTATTTAGGACTGCATTACAACTGCAAATTATTAGTAAGTTTCATAAAATTATAAAATTTTTATTTAATTGATTTTAATTTTCCCCATATTTTAGGCTTGATATCAACCTGCGAGAAATGTATCGTAAAAAACTTCATGAATTCAAAAATTACCGATGTTTACACATTTATTGAAATGTATGAGCAGACTGATATATTTCGCACAGTTTACACTATTCTAATATCATCCTTTGAGACTGTTATCAAATATCCGAATTTCGTGCACTTAAACGTTGACTTTGTATGCATGCTGTTATCAGATAGCGACATCATAATTAATAAGTAAGCTGTAAATTTTAAAATGTTAATATAATTTACGGTACGGTAAATCACAATTTAAAATTTCTGACATACAGTGAAAAAGTTGTTTTAAATGCTGCACTGCAATGGCTGAATAATGATTGCAATAATCGCAAAAAGTACGTTTTGCGAGTAATGTCGTGTGTTCGCTTGCAACTCTTGTCCAAGCAAGATCTGCTACTATCTTCATTGAGAAGTAGCGAATTTCCTGCACTGGAAATACCAGAAGTGAGAAAAATGTTTCTAAATGCTTTCAAGTATGTAGTGAATTTTTGAGCTTCACTGCGCAGCAATAATGTTGTGCAGAGTAGCCGCACTTCAGTTTCCTCTTGAATTGTATTTGAAGGTATAACGCTGCAGTTAAGACATCTCAAATTTCATGTTTCCCAGAATTAATACCTATCCCACGATCTCGAATGTGTCGATCAAAAGAAGATGCAAACATTCAGGTAAAAAAATTTGTAAGAAAAATATTTTTTTAAATAGTAATAGATTATTTGTAGGATGATCATTTCATCAACAATAGCTGTCGAAACAGCTTTAACGGTGATGGACAAAATATTACAATTAACGAACACATTGCACTAGATCTAAATCTCCAACCTGGTTTTTGCACTACTCCCATACCAAGTGCAAGAAAAATGTGTTCACATGCAGAACGAGCAGGAAAAGATTCTCTAAAAACTAAACCAATACCACGTAGCAACTTGGCTCGATGGATATCGTCTCCAATGTGCACTTCGCGAAGACCACTTCCTTGGCAAAAACTTCTCAAATTTTATCCTCATTTGAACAAGGAAGAGTTAGCTGCCATTGCAATTCAAGCATTTTTTCGTGGATACCGGATCAGGAGGATCTTGAAGAAAATAAACGAAGCAGCTCGAAAAATTCAAAGATTCTACCGGAAATGGAAGCAAAGGAAGGCTGAACAGAGTAAATATAAACAGTTTCGGGCGATCAAAAAAACGGTTGGTAAAGATTTTGAATATAAAACGAGAATTTATAGTAAGTTTTGTGTTATTAATAGCGAAAACAAATTGGTGATTTGTCGCCTGATGGTGTATTTTCTATGGGGATTCTCGTTTTTGGAGGTTTGGATCCGAGTCATAAACCTTTAGCTACAGGTATCATTATTAATTAGATATTAGATATACACTGATGTTAGTACTAATGAATAAATTACATTTTAGCTTCAAATGTTCTTCATTACGATCCGCAAAAAAATTACTGGACCCCAATATGCAACACGCCCGTACCGTTAGTTCAAAGTGCTTGTGCAATATTGAACGAGCTCATATACGTTACAGGTTTTAATGATGTTTAATGTATTGTAAAAATGCTACATACATTGTATAATTAGGTGGAGTGATATTGCCTACTAAATCGACGCCTAAGTCTGTTAGTAAATCATCGTGGTGTTTCCGTCACTCTGCCAAAACATGGGTTAAATGCTGCGATATGTTAGAAACGAGAACGTGCCATTCCTTAATTAGTTTCAATGGTAAATTGATTGCGATTGGTGGTAAGGATAAAGCAGATAAGTGAGTTCTAAATTGGTCTAATTGGTTTGATGTAAATTTTAAGTTTTATTGTAGTATACTAAAATCATCGGAATTTTACGAGCCACATCTGGACCGTTGGTTTAACATTTCTTCAATGATTACCCCTAGAATGGCAATGGCTGCTGCTGTCTATGACAGTCGTATTTGGGTTTGTGGTGGTGCAACAAGTGACGTAGACAACGAATCAGTGACTATAATTGATTCGGTGGAATGTTATCATTTCAATACAAACAGGTGATCTTTTGATCGTTTTCTAAATTCTATATCTTATCAATGGTGAATAATTATGAGATTTAAATTTGCTGTTGCAGTTGGCACACACATGCATCATTGCAGATTCCTCGAATTTCTGCCATGATTATAGCGTTGCCCCAAACCCTAATTGTTTTAGGTGGGGCATCAATGGATTCTGGATGCCTCGACGCAGAAATCTACAACGAAGAAAATGATTGTTGGATTTCGAATCAGTCACTGAAAATGAGTCGAGAATCCGCAGCCGTAGTAACTTTATGTAAATAGCAGTCTGCATATTTAAGAATCTGCCATTTTGTTTTACTAATGCAATTTAAAATTTTTCAGTTGATTTGACATTCTTAATCGGTGGCTATTCGGTAGACTCAAGCAGTGTACTGTCTACTGTACAGTGTTTTCTGCCTGGATTAAGTGGTGAAGTAGATAACATCGAAAGTTTGCCATATCCATTAAACGGTCATTGCGCAGTTGCAGTTTAACATTTGGTAAGTGATGTCAAGTTTCTCTGAACACAATGTGCAAATAATTGCATATTGGTAATAGATGCACAAAACGCAGTTTAAAAGCAAAATAAGTAGTTAGCCATACTATCATTAACTTACCGGTATGCTGTTTCCAAGTTCAGGAATAAAAATCCAGCTGTTCTGAATTTAACAAATCTCTTGCTTTTCTGCAAATAATTTTTTAAATATTTTTTTTTACTATTGTGGAAAATACTTTGCCAGGTTGATTTTAAGAGATTCTTGCGCCTAAGGGCAGTTCTTATCAAGGTTAAGTCTTACATGACCTTGTCCTTGAAAATTTTTGTGAAATAAATCTTCGTTAAATAAAATCACCAAAATTTTCAAATTTGTATTAAATACTATAAATTGAGAAGCTGAAGTAAAAAAATCAGAAACCTGTTTTAACATAATGGTTAAAAAATATTTAACACATTATACATAAGTCTAGTTTTATAGCCACTGTTGGACTAAAGATCCAGACGACACATTTTTAATGGATAATGATTAAAACTTTACTTAACGGTACCCTATAACGTATAAATAGTGATTTTAATGAATTCAAACCACGTTGGAAAATATTCTACAATTCTACTTTTACACTGCTTTGCAGTGAAGTTTGTCTTTTCTGGGCAGCATAATAAACAAACAAAAACCGGATGTACTCTGTAGGTGGATGCGGATCATTTGTTACATGTTATAATCGCATAGAAAATGCAGCATTTCGAAAACAAAACATCCCATTTTAATTACTGCTACTGTATTGCATGGAAGCGTATCGATGTTTATGTGGTGATTAAACTAATATAGTATCATTACTCATTAGATTGTGAAATTTCTGAATTTCCAAAAACAATTGCTAAAGCAAATATTTCTGCATCACTAAATGAATTAATGTGAACTCGATGCAGATTTTCCAATAGCTTTATCTTTATCACACACCAGATGCATAAACATGAACGTGATTGTAATTAAATGCGACCTTCTAACTAATGACTGCAACCAAAAAAATTGCACTTGCCGCATCTCATTGCCTCAGAAACAAGTGTCTTTAAAAGAAAAATAAATTATAATATTTATACTTTTTTTGCCGATTTAATTTACTGGTGTTTGAATATGTAACTTTCCCAAACGTTTATCAAGAATTCTTGCTTTTACAGATACAGAGTACTGTAATTTTATTGCTAAAAAAATTACATAAAACATATCTTTTCTGAAAGTATTCAAAGGTTAGTTTTTCATTTTTTTTTTGTTGTTTAGATTGATTAAATGTTTTTATAAATTGTTTGCTTTCAGAGATAAACTTACTTAAAGGTCAAATACAATAAAGTTAATGACATTTAATTAAATGTCAATTGATGCTGAATTTAAATAATTTAAAACAAAAATTCGATATTTAAGGCAATAAGATAAAATATGGTACTACAGTAAAAGCTCTAAAATCCGGACATAGGGCGGGACTGAGAAAAGTGGTCGGGTATGGAAGCTGTCTGGGTATTAAAGAGTATTTAGTGTAGGGGGATATTGAAAGGGTCCGATATTTTTGGCCGGGTAAGGGGGCTGGCTGGGGATTGGTATGTCCGGAATTGAGAGTGTTGACTGTATATCATTAAGCGATTGTATAAAAGCGCGAGCTATTTACAAATTCACATAAGTCGCATCGGATTGTGTTTCACGGTTAACAGATTAGAAATTTACTTTTATTGTCAATTGACTGCAATTAATAAGTTACTGTAATTGCTAAATGATTATGTGCTTCGTAAAATGTATTTATGTCCCTTGTATATGCAACCGAATATTAGCCAACAAAAAAGAATATTTCATGTTCTTTCTGCATTAAATAGTTAAATTAATTGCTTACCATACCGTACTAAAAGTGATGTACAATAATTTCAGGGATAAATTGGATTATGTAAATACTAATATCTTATTTAAATGTCAATCAAATGCCAAACCATGTTGATATTTAAATACCAACAAGAATTATCTCAATATACTTTTGAAGTATTGCGTACTATTTCAAAAACGCCATTTATCTAGTAGCTTACTGATGAACAAAACATTAGTAATTTCACTAGACTGGTTCTTAAGTTGATACACATCTTTCATGATGTTTGTCCACGCTCTACTAGTAGTTGCGTTTTGTGAAATGGGTAATACAAATATTTGTCAATTATAATTTGATTTTGAATTTTTAATATGTGAAATTGTAGTTGCAATTATCAAATCAGAAGAATTAGAAGAATCAGAATGTAATAGGGGCTGTCCGTACGTTTTTGATCCCGTTTGCGACACTGACAACAAATTACACGGCAACATGTGTCTTTTGGAGTATGAAATTTGCAAGTGAGTTTTTAAAAATTTAAAAATATATGATTGTTGTAGATAAGACTAGAGTTTTTATATTTAAATTTTAGAACTGGCGGGAAAGTTCAATTCGATTCTACCTATGCTTGTTGCGATGACTATCCTGAATGTTTAATGTTAAGTTTGGATTCGCCAGTGTACTAATAAGGATTTACAGAATTACATATCACAGATAACGGATTATAGATTTGTGATTTAGGATGATAAACAAAAGTAAATTCCAAATCACTTAGTTGTGGCACACAACTCAGAGATGTGAAAAAAAAAGGAATTCTAAATGTATTTTTTTTCTTTATGCTTCTGTTGATTTACCTGAAGTGCATTTCATGTTTTTTTTATCATTGAATAAACTTATGTAATTAAATCAAATTGTTTGGTTGTAATGAGATTCTCAAATATACAACAAGTGCAAAGATCAATAAATCATTTAAATGTCAGTTTTTTTAAAAGCATTGTGCAACACTGTTGCTGACTTCGCAATATTTTAAACAAGGCCATTTACATTTCCTGGAAGTTTCCGTGTAGTTGGAGCGAGATGCTATTGTATATATAAGCCTGAACACTTTGCACTGACCACATTCGCAGAACTTCCTTCAAACGAAATGTTCAGCAAACTTCTTTTAGCGATTGCACTTTGCGTTATAGGTAAAAATTTTAATACTATATTTTGATAGTTTTATAAATTTTGCTTTTCTAAATTTTTAAAAATTATTTTTTTTTAATTTAGTCGTAGCCGTCCAAGCGGAGGAATGCAGGGAAATTTGCCCGGCCATTTATAGTCCAGAATGTGACACAGACAACAATTTGTATAGCAACTTGTGCATGCTGGAAGCCGAAATTTGCAAGTAAGAAGAAAATTATATTTTAAATCTGGCGATAAGAGGAAAGAAAAGTAATAATGTTATGATATTTTAAATTTTAGAAGCGGCGGAAAAATCAAACGTGATCCTACCAAGGCTTGCTGCAATAACAATCCTCAGTGCTCAGTTGGTTAAATTTTTTGTAACTCTTGAAATGAAAACACATCTTTTATCGGACAATGTATTAAAGGCTTTAGCAGAATAAAATAGTTCCTTGCATATAATTCAGAATTTTTCATTCATTCATTGTGCAAAGCTCAACTTGGTACATCGATTAACAAATCATCAAATAAAAAGAAATAAAACTAAGAATTATAACAGATTTTTTTTAAATTTTCCCATAAAACTATTACACTATTACACTATTAAACCATTAAATGTATAATAAATTTATTATTACCCGCACACAAAAGTGATAACATCTTGATTCATCTCGTAAAAAGAAATTTCTAGATATATCATATTTGGGTGAGAGTATTTTTGCCTAAACGCACAAATTGTGTTAATATCAGATAAAAATTTTGACAACAGTCCTCTTTCACAAATTAATCACAATTTGTGATTTTAAGCGTGAATCCTACCTTGGCCCAAATGATCCATACGCCACGAATGATCAATACTTCCGTCTGCTACAGATGTATGATATATGATTAGGAGATTACGTAAGAAAGAGAACACGTTTTCATTGGAAAAAAATAATATGTACTGAAGGATATAAGTACTAGTTAGTTCTTAACTGTCTACAGTAAATTGCACACTATAAAAAAAAAGTAATAAACTTCTGTGACACGTGATAATTTTATTTATTCACTACATGTATTTACACAAGTGTCACTTTTACTTTTTGAAGTCAATGTAAACCCGGATAAAAGAAATTAATTAAATGATAACGTGACATATTGAATGCATCTTCCTAGAATTTAAAATTAAAATTCGATCAGTACCGAGTAATATTATGGAATACCATGAAGCATAAATTATGCAAATTATCAACTTTTCACACCTTTTATCTACATCTTTGTTTGACCTATTTTATTTTGTATAAAGACTCATGTTTATTTAATCGACTTTCACATCAACAACTCACAAAATAAATAAGGTGCGTTCAATGAATACCAATATTTTACTGGACTAACAAATGCTGCGTTGACACAAGTGGAAATGTTAACTGGGTGTGTGCACGGCTTCTCTTTGAAATCTCTTGGATGATGTCAGCTTTTGTACTTCGGCCGGAAATGGATTATAATTACAAATACCCGATTTCGGTATCAATTAATAACACTTTGACAAGGTTAATTACATTGTGACATTGGAAAAATTGAGGAAACTTATAAATATCGTGCAAAATGACCCAGTTGGGAATTTAACTTTTCATTCGATACGTAACTTTCCGCAGGATGGCATCAATCAGAAAAGTCCTTCAGATTTCAGCATTGTTTGCAATGAGTAAGTACGGTACGGTAATAAGTATTGATTTCCGTCAAATTTAAAAATTGCATTCGGTTTTTATAATTATCTGTTATTATGACGTTAGTTGCAATTACACTTGCTTGTAATGGAAATCAACAATTTAATTGTCCGACATCGTGTCCGTTGACCTATTCACCTGTTTGTGGTACTGATGGAAGAATGTACAGTAACTCGTGCCAATTAAACGTTGCGAACTGTCAGTAAGTTAAATCATTTTTTTCTGTCATTAGTGTTAATACAAAAGTACTTCACATAGTTCATTATTATTTTTTCTGTATTTTAAAGAACTAATGGAAGAGTTCGTCTTGATCCAACAAGAGCGTGTTGCAGATATTATCCTTGCGGAGCTGGCGGTTAAAACATTTAAATTCCAGATTTGAAATTCGTTATTTCAATTTATATGTTTTATTTCATGTTATTTCGTTTTTAAATGCTATTTTATTGAACTGTTAAATGGAATTGTAAAATTTATATTAATAATAAAATGTAATATGAAATTATAGGTTTCAATTATGTCAGATTTGTGAATATTGTATGGTTATACAATTTAAATTACATTTTATACCAATATTACTTCATTTGCCAACTTTGTTTTTGTGCCTTTTGCGATGGGTTTTCAAAAATGAATGAAGCAAAAAAAAAAAAAGTGTACTTCACTGCATTACATCTGCGTCACATGACTATAGTAATAAATTTTTTTTTCATCAAAATTAAGTCAAAAGGATATTAAGAAATTATTTAAAACGTTAACGATATAAGTATTTAATGACGTTAATCTATCTTATTAAAATTATATAACAATAATTACACTATCCCTATACTATTGT
>JAQFZP010000853.1:0-25982 GCA_034695745.1 Geophilus truncorum | reverse complement strand
GTATGGCAAGCCATTCTTATTTTTATTCAGTATATCAATGTTCAATTGTATATGCGCCATTCCTACTAAAAATACAGTCATTTAGCTTACACTTTCTAGTGTATTTGTAAATTAATTATTTAATTTTCTTAAAAAAAACTTATTTTGGAAATGCGCGCCATCTATTGTCAAAATCAAAACCATCAACACTGTAACTTTAAAAAACCAATTTCTCACCAACTTTATGCATTAAAACATTAATTTAACACTATCTTACACAACAATTTATAATTTTACATGTATAAATCAAAAAAACACCTTTATTTCGAAATAAAACTCGATAAAAATCTAACAACGCGCGCCACCTATTATCAAAAACACTCAAACTCGCAGAAACTTTCATCTCGCAACACAATCACCGCTCAAAACCACCAAATAGTAAGTCCAAACACAACCAAAACAGCACTTTAAACACAAAAACAACTCCCAATTTATCATTCCAGAGTCAGTGCGCAGTAATATGAGTGACAAACAGCGATGAAACCCACCAAAGTGTTCAATCTGCAACAACGACTATGTTTTTCCATCATAATCCTACTCCAACAGATAATTTCAACGTTCGGCAACGGCAACAGCAACGCCAACTTCCCACTCCAGTCCTTTCAAGGCCGAGTCGGAGCCGGCAACTATTCGTATTACAAACTGACATTAGACGGAGTTTTTATTTTAACCCTAATTTCGCTAGAAGGCGACGCAGATTTGTACATATCGCAAAATAATCTTTATCCGACGTTCGATCTGGACGAACACGCGATTCAGGCGACGACGTGCGGCGTAGATAAAGTTCGGATCCCCAGAGACTTGATTCGACCGGTCGGGATTGGAGTTTATGGACATCCGACATTCGACGAGAGTTATTACGAATTACACGTCCGATGGGACGATGAGGCGGAGAACGAAGATAGATATATAAGTGTTAATGATTACGAAGAGATTTCGAGTCATGATTATAATAATGGTAATAGTGGTAATAATAAAAGAGATGCTCCGATGCCACCGATAGGAAAGGATGATGATGAGTCGATTTTGTGGACTATTTTAGTCGGGATTTTGAAAGTGTTGTTAGAGATTTTAGCGTCTTAAGAATTGATGAAATGTTTGAAAATTTGGAATTTATGCAATTTTGTACTTGAGTAAGGCACAAAATAAATTATTTATAATAAGAAATTATAGGAATTTTTTTTTTTCATGTAATTTCACGAAAAAATGATAGAATTGATTATTATAAAATAATTTTGTTGAGCCTGGATTTTTATGCATTAAAAATTCAGTTTTATGATTTTATACATATGCACTAAAAAAATTACCAATAAAAACAAAAAATATATAAAAAAAAATTATTCTTTATCATCTCTAATCAACAAAATTATTGCAATAGCAAATTAAAAACTTTTGTTCTACAGTTAAAGAATGTTGTTTATCAGTTTAAAATACATTTAAATCGAGAAAAATATTCCTGAACATTATAACTCATGTCATAACTGAAGCTCATTTAAAATTAGCAATTTCGATATTAAAATAAACTTCTGCTAATTATTCATTAGTTTTATCGCATTTGCAATTAATTTTACCCTAGAAAACCATTTGTTTCTTCTAAAAACATTAAAAAACATTTTAGCCATTGGTTTTCTCTATTATGAAATTGTTGCCATTTGCTAATTAAATTTACTGAATTGTAAATTGTAACATTTTGTTCATTTTTCAGCTAAATTTTATTAGTTAAATAATACCCAAAAAATAAAATTTATTTGTACTTTTAATCTTTTACACATCTCAACCCATAAAATATTTTTTTTTTAACTTAAAAAAATTAAAATTAATTAATTCTCATTTAAATTTGCGTGCGGTTTCTGCACCACATGGATATAAAACGCGGGTGGATCTGCCAATTCATCGAGTGGTTTGAAGTCTCCGTATATATGATGTTCGCACTGGGAACCGAACGCTTCGTCTATCAGCTTTGAAAATGACGTCAACCGATGTGGGTAATAGGAAAGTCGAAAATGGCTGGTGAAAGAAGATATTTCATTAATTAATTAATTAATTTATCAATCTTCTTTTTAAAAAATAGTTTATTAATTACTTTGTCAGAGCCCCGGAATATCGACCCTTTTTTGAAACCGATCCGTCGGTTTTGTCAAATTGCGATTCCAAATTTGACACGTCCATTGTATAATCTAACGTTATAATTGTTGGAGCACCGTCTTGATACAGTATGGAAGTCTGGATATCTTTGATATTTTTACTCTAAAAAAAAATAAAAAAAATTTAATAACATTATTTTTTTTTCAATGTTTCACCCTTTCGTGTTGAAATTTGAAATTTATTTTTCAAAATTGACACTAGGTGTTATATTTACGTTATAATAAATATTTTTCGCTGGTGTTCGACCTGTGTCTAGAATGTAGTCGTAATTTCTGTGGTCTATTATAAGAACTCCACCTGGTTTTACCATTTCTTGGAAATTTTTAAGCGCCAACCTGGAAAATTATTTTAATAAAATAAATTAAAATAAAAAATTATGAATTTTAAAGTTTTTACTTTATTTTCCGTTTGTCGCCTTCGAAGTCAGGTAAATGAGCGAAGGAATTGCCGAGACAGATGACGGCATCGTATCCAACTTGTGGTTTGTAGATGTCGTCTGGAAGAGTTAACCAATTGGCTTCTTCGATTACTAATGAAAGAAATAAAAAATTAATTTTTAAAAAATAAAATAATATGAAATAAAAAATCCGGAATTGTGAAGATCATTGATCCTGATTATCTTTAATATCGTTTAATAATTTGATAAAATGATTTTATAAAGTAAATGATAAGATTCAGATAGAAACCAGTTCTGTCCTGTCCTGATGAAAAAGTGGAAATTATTTTGAAATTACATTTTTTTTGAAGGAAATTGCGGTTTAAAAGTGGTTTTAAGGGTAAAATAACCAGTTTTAGAATTTTCTTTTAAAGTAATGTTTAAAATGTGTAAAAATTCCTAATAAAACCGTTAAAAAAATTACGTAGTAGTTATATAAACCTATTTTATACGTTATAATAATTTACTTTATCAGATAAATTTCACAGAATTTCACAAAAAATCAAAAAAAAAATCAAATTCAGTCAAGAACCAGCAAAATCCACAAAATACAAACCCCATCTATCAAAAGCCTCTTCTTTTCTCCTATTCCACCGTTCTTTCAAAGCATATTTCAACATTTTATCAGACGCGTCGACACTTGTCAGCTGAAACCCTTGTTCAAGCAGCAAAATTGAATCAACCCTAAAAACAAAAAATTAATCACAAAACAATCTTAAAAAAACCAAAACTAAAAACAAACCCAGTGCCGCATGCGACGTCTAAAATATGTTGACACTCGAACTCCTTCAACTTTTTCGACAGAAACTGTTTGTAATGGTCAGTTCGTGTGTTTTTATCCCCGATGTAAACTTCCCATACTTTCGCCGCTTTACCGTCCGCATATTGATCAGGTAAACCTTCAGTTGCAACCCCTAAAGACCGTGTTCGATAAACACCATCGACCATTGTTAGTGGTTACTTTACCCTTAAGGTGAGTGACTGGTAACGGTAACTACCTTAACTCGCAATATGCGTTTTTGTTGCAGCAGACGGTTCTAATATACCCTAGCGTGAAATGTGATAATTAAAATATTACGTCATAGATTACGTCATTGATATGTATTTTGATTATCAGTGAAAAAAAATTTTTATTGATTGGGTTTTTGAATTTTTGAATGAAAATGTTAATTGGTTTTTATAAATAGAGTTGAAGATTTGATTAATTTTTGAGTTTTATCAAAAATTATTTTTTTGGTTTAAGAAAGTGGAATTTGATAGTTTTTAATATCAAATTACGTAATGATTTGAACTTCTTGATATTTTTAAATTATTTTTTTTTTATAAAATGACACTCGCTATCTTGAAGAATTAAGTGATTAGAGAAATAAAAACTGCAAAACGAGGGATAAAGAAATAAATGTATTTTGTGCAATTATTTTACATACAATATTTATGTATAAAAAAAAAATTATAAACATACAATTTTTGTATGGTAGAGTAATGACTTGCAAAAATCTTGGAAGTCACTTAATCTTCCAATAACGTGTCCAACCAATCTTCTAAATTCTCTGTTTTCTTATCTAAAACAAATATACAAAAAAAACAAAAAAAAAACATTTAATTCAAAAAAAATTGATATAAGCAATAAAATATTTACCTGCGAATAACTGTATCGATTTAGCTTCATCTGTCGATTCAGTCAAAATTTCAACTAAAAAATTAATTTTAATTGTATTTAATATTTTTTGTTTTTTTGTTAAATTTACCATTTTTCGGTTTAGTTTCTTCTTTTATTTCCTCTTTAACGTTTCTCTCATCCAATAAATCATCTAAATCCTTCTCTAAATCACAGATGTCATTTTCGGCATCTTTAGTTTGAATATTTTCATTTACAACTTCAATCACGTCATTTTCACAGTTTTCATCATTTTCATCATTTTCATCTTCGTCTTCAATTTGTGTTGCTTTTTCGCTCTCATTTTCGTAAAAAATCTCCCTAATAATTTCTTCAGTCTTAAATTTCCCTTCGATATACTGCTGCTTATTCTGCTGCGCCGTTTTCTCCATTTTGGTCAAAATTTTCTTCTATAAAATCATAAAAACATATTTCAACACCAAAAAAAATTATTTTTAAGTATTTTTTTAATTTTACCGGAAAATTGTCAACGTCTATTAATAATCTTCTCGGTAACGGGATGCATAAAATAGCGTTATTAAGATCATTTGTATCAATAGCGAAAAATTCATTAGTTTTAGGTCCATTAATTAAATCCTCGTCCCAAGATTTCTCTTCTTTGAACCGAAACGAGGCACCATTACCTAGAAAAACAAAATTCATCTTTTAAAAATTAAAATAAATCATAAAAATAATTATTTTTTAAACCTAATTGAAGGATTTCGTTATAATCAGCTCCTCTCATGTGATCGCCGAGTTGTTTTTCCTCAACCCTTTCCTCATATTTCTCCCAGTTACTGATTATTTTGCGTTTACTGAATGTTTGTTGGGCTTCATCGCTAGTTGCGTCGATTTCTTTAGTGATTTCGTCTGGTTTTACAGGTTTTACCACTGTCTGCTGTGAAAAATTAAATTTTGTATCAATTTTTATGTAAAAAAAACTAAAAAAATTGCTTAAAACCTCTTTAGTTGAAGTTGTGGCTTCCTTTTCATTATCTTTTAATTTTTCCTTCACATGATGTGGTTTGTGTTTATTTTTCTCCACTTGATTTCGCTTGTGTTTTTCTCTACGACTTTGTTTATCCATTGATGAAAATCCCGGTCGCCATTGCGGTGTAATTCAAAAAACAGTCACCAGACGTCGTTGAAATTACAAAATCTTTTAATAAAAACTTTTTATCACAAAAACTATAAAATTTTTTACTAAATTCACATTCATCTTGTATGTAGATTAAAATTAACTTTATTTCAACATCAACAACCACATCTTGCAAACTAGAAAATAAAATCCCGCCATCTACTGTCAAATTCATTAATTTATTTTCATGATTTTATAAAAAAAACTTGTAAATACCAGCTAAATATACACAGAAACAAAACTTAAAAAAATAAATTAAATCATCGTTTCAATATTCCCACACATGATCTTCCTCGCCCACCACTTCCTCCGACACCCAAACTTCACTTTCCCCTTCCTCTTCATCCTCAAACTTATTCTATGCACCGGAGACTCTACGAAATGCTCATTAAACTCGGGTAAAATCACATTCCTCTTTAATCGTCCTTCCGGAATCGGCATTGCACCCGCAAAACAAAACTCAATCGCCACTCTTCTATTCCCCATGCACATAATCGGCATAAACGTCTCTTCCGGTTCGCTCGGTTCTTCCAACTTCTCTTTTTTAATCTTAATACTCAATTTCTTCCTTTTAAAGGGCCTCGCCACAACGTCAGATGGCGCTGACGACCGCGGCAGTTTCGCTATTGTCAATTTAATTCCCAGATTCGGATCGCTGACTGTGCTTTTAATTCTTAGATCCACGTTCCTCGAGACCGGTTCAGTTTCTCCCTCGTAGCTCATCAACGAGTTGTCGTCTCTGTCGTCGTACGAATGTTCGTCGTCGTTGCTCACGCTTTGCCACTCCTCTTCCTTCACTATAAACGCCTCTAATAATTCCTCTCCGGTCTGGACCAGTTCGGGAGTTGTGAATAAATTGATGACCGGGTCTTTTTTGGGCGCGTAGTGATCGGTGAGGGGAATGTTGGGTAATCTCATTGACAAACTTTCACCGAAGCACTCGTAGAGGAAGTTGTAGATGTTACAAATGGGTGTTTTCGAGGTTAATGTTAATTTAACGTCCTCTCGTGGAGATTTTTTGAGTTTATTACTGTTGCTTAGAGTGTCTGGCAATTCGAAGTCCTCAAATAATTGTTTAGTGCGATGTTGCATGATGATTTCAGCGGCAGTCTGTAAAAATATTGAAATCATATATATATGAAAAATTGTTTTTTTAATTTATTATAAATTTTTTTAATTTATTTTACGATTAAAGCGCCGTAGACTTCATGCGCATCCGCCTTGATTTGAGATTTCGGATGCGATTCGTTGCCCACTACAGCTGAAAGATGTGGCCAGTATTTTATTAGGAGAGGTAATAAGCATTTCTCGATTGCCTAAAATGAGAAAATTTTATATATATATATAAACCAGTTCAATTCACTTAACCTTTAATTTTAAAATTGATATTTACGTTTGATCCGAACGCCACGATTCCTATAATAGCGCCGTAGTGAGACGAAAATGGCTTCGTGTGATCAGCAAAAACATCGCTCAGCGATTTGAGAATTTCATCCGACAATTTGTTCACAGATGTCTTCCATATCCTTGCAACTTGTGCTAATAATCGAGCAGCGTAGTCTCTTAATGCCCAGTGGTCGTTGGTTGGATTTATAGATGCGGCTAGTGGCTCGAGGATGCAGTATAAAAGCCCTTGTGTTAATAAATATAACTAAAAAAAATTTTAAATTATTATTATTATTATTTTTTTAAAGTTTTGAATCTCTTTTACATAGGGTTTTGGTTCCATGTATAAAGATTGATTGCGGATTAACGAGTTGACGGTAAAAAGGAGTTTGGTCAGTTGAGTCAGATCGTGACTCACTTTTTTCACCTAAAAAATATGAAATAAAATTTGTGTTTTTGATAATTGTTTCGTTCCATGGTGTTAAAATTTTGAATAGTTTTAATTTCAACACCAGGTGACGAATTAATTATTAGAAATTTAATTAAAAAAAAAAAACCTACGCCAACTGAGACGAAATTAATCAAATAAGGTAAAAGTGGTGCAATTTTCGAACTCGAGCGCAGATCTTCGAGCGCCACCTAACGTACAAATTTTTGAAAAAAAAATTAATTATAAAATTATGAAATTAAAAATCACAAAATAAATTACTTTCATTAACTCTTCGTCATGCCCCAGAATCGCTTTCGTCATTTGCTCGTAATAACTCATCAAATCATCAGACACAGGCAGGACATTATTGGCATTTTTTCCTATAAAATAAAATTCAAAAATTCAATTATTTTAAATTAAAAAAATAAAATCACAAAAATTCAAATTTACCATTATTTCCCGCCAAAACTCCACTTTTGGGAATTCCTTCGACTGACAACCACTGAGCTAAAAAAAATTAAATTCAAAAAAAAATTAAAAAATTCTCATAACAGTATTTATATTTATTTATTAAAGGTCAAGTGAACTGAACAGGTTTATTATTAAATGTGAATCCATACATCACAAACAGTAATTAATCATCATTGCCAAATGATTTTCAGACAAGTTAAAATTTATTAAAAACAATCGCGAAAAATGAATTGTGGTAGCTGCCGCGATTTACTACGTCACAAAGTCTGAATGCTTTCGTTGTTTTTCAGCGACTGATCTAGGATCTAGGATCACAAACTCAAAATTCCCAGAATACATTTTTCTTTTCACATTCACCTTATGCAATCGTTTTTTAAACAAAATTTAACATATCAATAAACCATTTGGCGACGATTAATTTCTCTTTGTGATGTGTAGATTCATATTTAACAATAAACCACTTCGTTCTCGTATTCATAAAATGCCTTTAACGAATGGCGGTCCCGGTATATCGAACATTTGCGGCGTCAACGCTGCTTCCACAACATTAATCTCTCGTTCTTCCAAATAAAAAGCATCTACATCTTTATGATAGTGAAATTGCATCGGTTCCGTCGTATTACAACCATAAATAGGCTTAAAATATAAAAAAACACATTAATAAAAATAACATTTTTATACATCAAACTCAAAACTCACTTCGATATTACTCCATTTGATTACTTTATTGATATCATTCACTTTTAATTTCCTTCTTTTCGAATGCCGCATGAACTGACCGCAATTCTGAAACCAAAACACAATTTTAAAAATCATAACTAATATTTCATTTACCCATAATTCACCTGTATCACTTCTCTAAGTCTGTAATTAACGTCCTCTGCTAATAAACCCGAAATTTCATCGGGTAAATCGCAGATTCCCATCGCCTCTGCCATGTACCGAACCGATTCCTTTGAAATCTGTGCATATTTCTTATCTTGCGATATCTTCTTGTCTTCGGGCGCGTTTATTTTCGTAGTGGCCATTGTCATTTACGTTTTAACATTGTTTTCACGTCAATACGTGATAAATGTGTCAAAATTAACTACGACGAGTTGAAATAAACTCGCACATGATCAAAAGGTGCGCGCACCCATATCGTATCTTCAAGGTTACCCTCCATTTCCGCTTCCGGTTTTTTTAAAGTTAGAAAAATTTTTTTAAATGTTTTATTATTGCATGAAAATTTATTAAATGTTATAAATAGTAATTTATATAAATTTTTTTTATTTTTTAGTATAGAGTGTGTCTGACTCCTCATGGATTATGAAAAGTCAAACAGAGTTTAGTGAAAACCGAGCATCGAGCGCCGCTGAGTGGTGAGTGAGAGATTCCGGAACTATTATCTATAAATGGTGTACTCGGTGTGTGATAGAAGAATCGAGCGTTTTTAAGCCGTTTAAAATGTACCAAAACTGGCAGCAATGGCCAGCCGGAGCCCAATCGGGTTCCCAAGTGACTCCTGTTCACTCATATTTGCAGTCTGGGGTCGCAACGAACGTAATGGGATGGCAAAACGTTCAAACCCAGGCGACCCTCGGTCAATGGCAAGGGCAGGTTTCGAATCAAAGCAACCTAAATGCGATTAACCGCAAGCCGCCGTACCAATCCTTGAATCAGTCTAATGTCCAACAAAATAAGCCGGTCGACGGCATTCCGATTCCGGTCGGAGGTAACCAGAATGCGGCGATCGGGGACGGAAAAGGCGATGCGAAAATAGATGATAAATCGGGAAAAGAAGCGGAGGTTTGTGAAAAATGGGGGAGACGAGGAATGAGGGATAAAAAGAGGATGATGAGTAAAGAAAACATGGTAAAGTGGTAATAAATGGAATAGATGATTAAATCAAATGAAGAATAATTGATTTAAAAGAAAAATTTGTTAAAAAATGAGTAAATTGATGAAAAAATGACGAAAAATTGATGAAATTGAGAATAAAATGCCGATAAATTGATAAAAAAAATTAAAATTTTTGTCATATTTGTCTACATTTCCCTATTTTCATCAATTTTGGTAGAATAATCAAAAAATGAGGACAAAAGTAAAAAAAAAAAAAGAAAAAAAAAATTGATGAAATTGAGATTAAAAATGCCGAAAAATTTAACAAAAAATTAAATTTTTGTCATATTACTCTACATTTCATCAAATTTGGTAGAAAACTAAAAATTGCAAAAAATTACTAAAAATAAACCACTAAAAGTGACAAAAATTATTAAAATTAAAAAAAATTGACGAAAAATTGTTGAAAACTTAAAAAAATTCCTTTATTTCCACAGTTGGCTCCAAAAGACTCCGAAGAAGAAAAACGAATGAACGAACTTCGTCAAAAAGCACTTCAATGGCAGGCGCAACAAGCCCAACAAGTCCAACATGCCCAATGGCAGCAATACCAATACCAGTATCAAGCGTATGGCCTCCAACAACAACAACAACAACCACAACAACAACAACCGCAACAGTCCCATCAACAACAACCGCAACAGTCCCATCAACAACAACCGCAACAGTCTCATCAACAACAATCACAACAACAAGAAGCCGGGTTGCAGACCCAATCACAGCCGCAACCACTAATGCAGACCCCTGTCGCTCCGCCACCTGGCCAGACATCTGTAAACTTCTCAGCGCCACCGCCGCCACCGCCCCAAACTCAGAACTTCACTCAACAACCACCACAGCAAAAACAACAGAGTTTTAATCAACAATCTCAGCAGAATCAAGTTGAAAACGAGTCGAGCTCATATCAACAGAATAGATTTCAACAACAACAACCGTATCAACAAAACAATTTCAGACAACAGCAGTATCAACAAAAACCAACATTCCAGCAGAATAATCAATGGCAGAATTCTCAACAGGTGGATTATGGGAATTTTTTTTCTATATACAGTCCACTCCCTCAAATCCAGACATACTAATCACCGGTCAGCTCGCATTACCGGCTAAAAGTCTCGGACCCAAACCCTTTCAATGTCCCCCAACACTAAAAACTCCCTCTTGACCGGCCCCAGAGTAGAAAAAAACTTCCTCAAATCCAGGCTATTTCTCGCTTAATGGCGCCTGCCGAAATGATACGAAAAACGCTTTTTTTTTTTATCACTCACACACAGTGAGATAAAGTAAGCTAAATATACAATTACTAAATGGCCGGATTTGAGAGAGTCGCTCTGAAGACCGGCCGCTCTCAAATCCGGCCACTTTTTCCGAGTCCCGCCCATGTCCGGATTTGAGGGAGTTGACTGTATATATAAAGTTGCTAATTAGGTTAAGATGGCGCATTGCGGATTTATGGTTATGGGTTATTTGAGATGGAAGTAATTATATCTCTCTGAAACTCTTGAGAGATTGTTCAGTAGGTAATTACAAAGCCAGTGAATCGGATGTGTCGATGAATTGTTTCAAATAGTTTTGCGGTTGAAGTAGCGAAAGTTGGAAAAGTTTAGCGAAGAAAGTTTAATTCGAAGAAAAATTTTATTGAGAATTTTTTTTTCTGTATGTAAAGATGTTTTTCAGAGGATCTAGGGTGAGTTGATTTAGTTCCGTCTTGCAGTAATAGTTACAATATGTTAGTTTAAGAAGTGAAAGTGGAAGTATGTAATGCGCTTATCGTATGGTAATTAGCGACTAAAGTTACTTAAGTCATATCCAACGTGTCACAAAACAAAAGATGCCGCTACAAGTCGAACCTCGCTGTAATGAACTGTTATAACGAATTTCTTTTTTTTTTTTTTTGGATTTGGTTGGTTATATCCATCATGTTAAATTTTTTTGTTATAATGTAGTTTTACTGAGATCATTTTATTATCAACATTAGAACAAAATTTCAAATTAGCGAATCTCGTTATAACGAAGAAATAGTCTTTTTTCAACAGGTTACTATTGAGAGGTAGTTTTAGTTGAAAGAAATAAAATTTTAGTATAATAATACAGGGCAAACCTCGTTATAACGACCTTTTTTGGGAATGAAGAATTATTCGTTTTAGCAGAGGTTCGTTATTTTAAAATTTCGTTGTAACCAATTCATTCGTTTCAGCAAAATTTTTATAAAAATTTCATTATAACAAATTAATTCGTTACAACGAACATTCATGCCTACAATGCAGTTGTTTAGTGGTATCATTATTGGTAATAATGAAGGAATAAATATCTGTTCGTTGTGCACTTTTAACCGACATATTCGTTTCATCGGGAGAAATGCGCATTTTTGGTTAAAAATCTTGTTTGGAATGGTAAAAATACGTTAATAACAAATTTATTTTAACATGTTGGATATAACCAACCAAATCAAAAACAAAATTCGTTACTACGAGGTTCAAGATATTTTAGTATTGACAGAAAGCAGTTACAGTTGAAAGAAATAAAATTTTATGTCTAATAATAATAATAACAATAATAATATTATTCAACCCAACAATTTATTTTTAGTTTATATTAGTCTAGAAAATTACTTTGGGTATCAAATTCCCAACAACAAATTATTTACTAATTTTTTTTTATAATTTATTATTTTCTTAGACAATTCAAGAATCTCCTCAGGATTGTAGTCAACGGATCAGTCAGCTGGAGCGCGACGAAGACGAATTCGAGCGCCAATTCACAGAATGGACCCGCCAATTCGAGACGTGGCGCGACCAGAACAAGTTCCATCCGGACAAGTCGGTGTATGCGCAGTACGAACAACAGTACCAACAGATGTACCTCCAGCTGCAGGAGCGCCGCGAACGGATGCGGGTGTTGAAGGACCAAGCGCGGCAGCAGCTTGAATTCGCCGTCGAGAAGCGAAATAACCAATTTGACCAGTCATCGTCCATGAACTTCGGCAACTTCCGGCCGCGAGCGGACAATTTCGAGCGCAACAGACCGGGCTTCATGAACCAACAGATGACAAACAGAAGTGCCAATTTCGAGCCACAAAGCGGCGGCGGCGGCGGCGGCGGCGGCGATGGTTTCGGAGGTCCTCGTTTCGCCTCTAAAGGGAGCAATCAACAATTTAACACTCGTTTTCAGATGAACCAGGGTCAGAACCAAGATCAGAATTTTGACCGACAACAGTATTTTGCTCAACAGCAACAGCAGCAGCAGCAGCAACAACAGCAGCAGCAGCAACATCAACAACAACAACCACAACAACTTCAACAACAACTTCAACAACAACTTCAGCAACAACTTCAACAACAACTTCAACAACAACTTCAACAACAACTTCAACAACAACCACAACAACAACTTCAACAAAAACCACAACAACAACTTCAACAACAACCACAACAACAACAACTTCAACAACAACCACAACAACAACAACAACTTCAACAACAACTTCAACAACAATTTCAACAACAACAACCACAACAACAACAACAGGAGAAACCGGAAATGGCCCCTCAACAACAACCAACACTCTCTGAAGAATCCAAACCCAAAACCGATGAAGAAAAAATGTCTGAATCCGAACGACCGGTCGCGACTGAAGTTCAAGTGATCGAGCTCGATCGCGAGGATGATAAAATCGGGGAAAAAGTTGAGGAAATCGTGAAAAGCGATGACCAAGTGTCAGTTTTGTCGGAAAAGGATAAGGATTTGTTGCAACAGACGGCGCAGGAGTTGCAGGCGTTGGAAGCGGTTCGCGCCCAACAGGAGAAGTTGGAGCAACTGGCCAAATTGGAGCAGATGGCACGCGACAAACGACTGGCCGACGCTCAGTTTAATGCTCGGAGCGACGCGGGAACACCGACGCAGCATCAAATGAGCGACGAGCAGCAGCGGCTCATCAAACAGAACGCGTATTCGGTCGAATTGCAGAAGATGAACATCGAACTCGCGAGGCAACAGCAGCAGAATAAACAACAACAAATTTCACCTACACCTCCACCAGCACAACAACAACAACAACAGCGGTTACTGCAAACTCCCCAACAACAGCAGCCGTTACTACAAACTCCCCAACAACAGCAACATCAGCAGCCGTTACTACAAACTCCCCAACAACAGCAACAACAACAGCCGTTACTACAAACTCCCCAACAACTACAGCCGTTACTTCAAACTCCACAACAACAACAACCCCTACTACAAACTCCTCAACAGCCATCTCAAATCCAGGTGTGGTCTGATCAGGGTCCGGGAGCTGAGTTTGAAGAGTTCGGTGGAAACATTTTTTCCGGAATGGGCCGCGGTCAAGACAGAGGACGAGGCATGCGTGGACAAGAGCGGGCGCGTGCGAGAGGGAGAGGGAATGGCAATGGCAATCGTGGAAGAGGTCGAGGTGGTGGGGAGGAAGAGATGAGATTCGCCGATACGCTGTCGGATATGGTTGGTTTCGGCATGAACGATATGAGGGGAAGAGGACGTGGACGTGGGGATGTGTTTGGAAGAGGTCAAGGTGCTCAGGGACATCAGGGACCTCAAGGACTTGGAAGGGAGTTGTCTTTGGGCTTGAAGTGGCAAGAGCGAATCCTCTCTGGTGGTGTAAGTTTTTTTTTTTTAAAGAAAAAAAAAAAATTCAAATTTTTTTTTATAATTTTTTTAATTTTATTTTTTTAGGAGGGAAATGATCGTGCGAATTTCGGACGAATGGGTGGAAATGTAAGTTTAAAAAAATAAAAAAATAAAAAAAAAATTGTTAAAAGTTAAAAATATTTTTACTTTTCTAAATTTTTTTTTTTTAGGAGGGAAATGATCGTGAGAATTTCGGACGGATGGGTGGAAATGATTTCCCAAATGATTATCAGAGGAACGAATTCGGCAGCGGTCCCAGGAATTTGATGGAAAGCAAATGGTCGCCTGATGAGTTCCCGCCACCTGGTGGTAGAGATGCTGGATTTTGGGGAGATGAGTTCAGGAGGAGGCAAGTGTGATGGGGGATAAAAATCTGGGAGAGTTTTGTCAGATTTTTTTAAGAAAGAGTATAAAAAATAAGGTTAAGAAATTAAATTTAAAATACGAAAGGAATTTTGTTTACGATAGTTTCGAAGACATAACTTTGAAATATAATCTTGAAACACATAAACTATTATTTTTCTCGTAATTACAGACCGTAACGGATGTTTTATAACTTTCTTGTGCATTGATTTACAGTATTCGAATTACTAAATACGAATCACTGGCACCAAAGCGGCCGCCAGACAGAATTTAAATTGAAAAACATGAACTGAAAGGGTTTATTATGTGAATCTACACACAATAAACAGTAATTAATCGTCTCCAAATGGTTTTTTGACACAAAATTTTGTAATAAAAACGATCGCAAATGGTGAATGTCAAAAGAAAAATGGATTCTGGGAATTCTGAGTTTGTGACGTACAGAAACCCTTCTCGAGAGAATTTCGGGACTAAATCTTGGATCAGTCGCATAAAAACAACGAAAGCGTTGCGGGCAATTCCTGCTACAGGAGCAGCTCCCATAATTCATTTTTCTTTCGACATTCACTTTTTGCAATTACAATTTGAACGTGTCTGAAAATTACTTGGCGACGATTAATTATTGTTTATGATGAGTAGATACATATTTAATAATAAACCAGTTCAATTCACTTGACTTTTAAAATAATCAAAAAATAGTTGATAAAACATCAACCCGAATTCCTAAAAATTCAACCAAAACTAAAAATTATTTTCTCATTTTATCACCAGGGAACCGGAATTTGCGCGCCGACTGCAGGACCAAGAACTTTTATGGCCTGACCGCAACCGCGGAGATGATGTGCGGTTCCCCCAACCTCTCCTCGAGCGTCCATACGAACTCCCCATCCGCGAGAAACCGATCACGATCGATTACGGACACCGGTCAGCGTCGATGCCCCGCGCCGATTTGTCTCCGCAGCTTAATTTTTCGGCCGCTTTGAGTCGCGGTCACGTCCAGACGATTGATTACGGTCACGGACAGGCGGCGAACATGCCGGAAGTGATCGACTACGGTCACGACCGGAGCAAACCGCCGGTCGTGAGGAGCTACGAGTCGTTCAACGATTGGGACTTCGACAGGAATCAGTTTGATGACGGGAGAGGAAGATTCAGGGAGAAGGAAAGGAGTCGGGACCGGGACCGGGACCGGGACCGCGAGCGCGAAAGAGGAGGGAGTTACGGAAGGGATCGCAGTCGAGAGCGGACTAGGGAAGAATTTCCTCGCGAGAGGGAGCGGGATCGGGATCGAGAGAGATTTCGTGACGAACCGTAGGTTTCTTTTTTTGGGTTTACAGAGTTTGGTGCACTAACAGACCCCGGGTGGTGGGAATTAAGTAATTTGTAGATGTAAAATTTAAAATATAACGTTAGATGTTGATATTTTTCGTTTTGCAACGAAGAAAATGGGGAAATGAAAATTTTTGTTATCGATTATCTAAGTCTGGCCAAATTTCGAGCGGAAGTCACGTTAAAGATTAATAGTGTAATTCGACCAGGCGTAAATGATCGATAATAAAAAAATTATTTTTGTGTTTTTTCGTTACCGCAAAACGAAAAAAAGTAAAAAAAAAAAAAAATTAATTTTTTTTTTCTTTTTCGTCTGTTTGTTTTGTAAGAGTATTTTGTTACTTTTTGCTTGAAAATTTCGGATTTGAGGTACCGAGATGCGATCGAATAACGTTAGTGCACCCAAAACACTGTAATAATAATAATTGTAGTACTTAACACTCACTTTTCACTGATTTTCACTACTTTCTGCTTTATAAGGAAAGGAAAACGAAAACGTAGCAAATAGCAAGAATTGGAAAAGTAAAAATTTCAACTGAAAAAACAAATCAAAATCATCAATCTATTAAAGTTAAGTAATAATAAAAAAAAACTGTATTTGAAAAAAAAAAGTAAAAAAAAAAAGAAAATAAAGATTTTGGAGTTTTAATATTTAAAAACTCGATTTCACTTCTTTCGAAGCAGACAAAATGTGAAAACAGAAATTTCCGCTGGAAAGTAGTGGCAGCACTAATCAACCAAAAATTAATTTTAAATTTAAAAAAAAAAAAAATTGTTTTACATTTTTTAACAGAAAATACGGTCGTAGTCACGAATCTAGTTCTCGACCGCTCTTTCCACACGAGATTTTGCAAGAAGAAATGAATTACTCCTCATCGAATCGCGCTGAATCGGTTTTGATCGACGATTTATTATCTATGCCCGGTCGTAAAAAAAGACCGCCACGATTGGTCATCATTTTGAGGGGTCCGCCAGGCTCTGGGAAGTCCTTCGTGGCTAAACTTATTAAGGTTTGTTTAATTTTTGAGTTTATTTTTATAAAATTTTTGTTCATTTTGTGATTTTTGAAATAGGAAAAAGAGACAGAAAATGGTGGCAGTGCTCCAAGGATATTGTGTTTGGATGATTATTTCATGGTTGAGACTGAGAAGATTGAAAAGGATTTGGAAACGGGGAAGAAAGCAAAAGTTAAAGTGGGTTTTGTGATGTTTTTGTAGTTTGAGTTTGGATTTGATTTGTTTTATTGAGTAGGTGATGCAGTATGAATACGAAGCAGAAATGGAGGATTTTTACTACTCGAATTTAGCGAAGGTTTTTAAGAAGACGATTCTAGATGCGTTTTTCCCGTTTATAATAGTCGATGCTACTAATGATAAGTTGAGACAGTTTGAAGATATGTGGAATTATGCGAAACAAAATGGATTTCAAGTAAAAAATATAAAATTTAATGATTTAAAAAGTGGAAAAAATAATTATATTAAATTTAAAAAAATAGGCTTATATTGCTGAATTGGATAAAGATGCCGTCATGTGTCACAAACGGAACATTCATGACAGAACTTTGGATAACATAACGAGAGTAATTTGAAAAAAATTTTTATTTTATTTTTTTTTTTAATAATTGTTTAAATTTTTTTTTAGATTATTAAAAGTTGGGATTCGACGCCTAAACACTTCATTCGCGTTGACATTCGTTCCTTACTTCAAGATGCAGCAATTGCCGAAGTAAAATCCCAAAAAAAATCATAATTTACCCACCGTATTTTCTCAAATAACGTCCCCAACAGCTATTTGCTAAATTTATTTTTCTCTTTCGACCTATTTGAGATCGAAGCATTATTTTCGACCCACAGGTTACGGTATTTAAAAAAAATATAATTTTTCAAAATTTCATTTAAACACTAAAACATAATTAATTGAGCCTAGATTTTTATGCATAAAAAATTCACCAAAATAAGCAATAAAAACATTAAAAATATGCAACTTGAGATTTTCTGCTTTCTCCAATACTTGTGCTACAAACAGCACAAAAACGAAATCTTCCACTTGTAAAACAGAAGAATTCAAATCCAACAGCTTTTTAAAAGTTGTTTAGTTGACAGCAACAACACAACTTTCGGCACAAGTAATGTTTTAATGTTTTAAATAGATATATTTACATTGTGAGTTATAACGTATTAAACACGTTTTGTGCATTTTTCATAGCTGTTTTATGTCATATAATATTTTTTATGCATTTATCTGGGCTCTTATTAATTATAATAAGGATTACATAGTAGACTAAATATACAACAATTCTTTATTTACTTTAGTTAATATGTTAGGAAAACTTTAGCATTCAATTCGAATAGTGCAAGTTCTCTATTTTATGGGCTTTGGGGTGTGGTAATTGAGACCCACCCACTAATTAAGACTCGATTTTCGATTGGGCCGTTATTTGAGATTGAGAAAATACGATATTAAAAAATGGACTTTTACTTTGAAGGTGGAAATGGAGGATTTCGTCGACGACGACAAATCTTCGAAAAAAGACACTGAAAAACTAAGCCAGAGTCCGCTAGATGAAGAAGATTCCTCCAATCAAGACGCGGTAAGCGAAATTCACAAGTTTCTATCATAACAACTCGGTGGCAAGTGAGTTTTATCTAAATTGGCTGCAAAAACATTTTTTTTTTTTTTTTAATAAAAAATATTAATTTCCCTTTTTACAAATGGTAAGTATAATTTTATTACATTCCAAACCCACGCCTTAATTATGACGTCACACCGAGTTTAAACCTAAGCGAAAGCTGTTTGTGACTAACTGCGCGCATAATTTCCGTTTACCTAATATCCCACACGTTATGTTAGATTGTACGGTACGGTAATTGAGAATAACGTCAGTGGTTGTGTTTGCGATCGACCGGTCGGAAATTAAGATGGTTTCAAATAATTTAATGTTTTTAATGGTTAAACAAATGCAGCCAATGAGTATTTCAGTTGCAGTCAAAAAGACTAAACATGTGAGCCTTGCCTTCAATCTCTAGGGTTTGGTGCTCAGTCGCTGGGAGCAGATGGAGGCCACCGAAGAAAAGCTCGGTGAGTTGCCCCTTTATGTCCATTTATTTTTAATATCACTAAGCCAAACTAAGGGTAGGTATTTCTTTAAATGATAGATGGGAGTAATTATCCTTTTTGCTCTTAAACATTTTTTTTTTTGTTGGAATAAAATAAGTTGTGGAAGTGTCGTTGGTTGTTCACTTGGACGAGTGATGGGTTAGTGTGTTCGAAAATTATAACCGGAGTAATCGTGATTATTGTGGTCATAACCAGGCCGTTTGAAAAAACTGCTCATGGACTTGTGACGTCACAAGTCCTTAACTGTAACCACGGTTATTGGGGTTAGAGTTTTTGAACACACCACTAGGCGTTCACACGTGTTCATATATGCAGTAGACGTAGTAAATAGACGTAGTGCAATGCATTGTGGGTCGTAATTAAGCGAAATTTTGCAATAATGTGTGAGCAAGTAGCACATTGCCATAGACCATTATGCGACATTGCCAGTTATAAACCAAGACTCGAACTACGTGATTAAAAACGGCTTCGTTTTTGCTTCCACACATGTTTTGTATTATAACTTCCAATATTCTCAACCAATTTAAAAAAAAAACACTAGTTTCTTTGATTCATTTTATGAAAAGGAATCAAACCTCTCATGGTATAGTTTGTAAGATTTGCTGCATCTCTATTTGTTGTTTAGCTTCAAATGCTTTTTAGGGCTACGTCATACGTAACTTGTAATTTTTAACGTCTACTCGTGTGAATTAAGCTAAGCTGGGTTTACACTTGTGTTCATATTAGGACTTGCTGTGTTACTGGTACTGCCAAGCAGCGCTGCATTATGGGTAAGATTTGGCAGTTTCGCAACTACAAGTTGCATTCGAAAAAGAACAAAAACCTTTTCACAAGTAATTTTTATATTATTGAATGGTCAGGTCAAGTTAAAGAAGACAATAGTCACATTCAAAAAGTTGAGTGTTATGTGTGTTGTGAGACATAACTTTCGTTCAACCAATCAGCACGCTCGTTTTTAAGACAACACACTTTTTAACACTCGACATCTACAATGCGACTACCAATATTAATTAGATAAGACTGGTTTTATGCTAAGCACGATATTTTTAAATTATTATCCAAATGGGACATTTCATACAATAATGAGGTAAACAAGCTTTTATTGATTATACAGTCAACGCCCTCAAATCCGGACATACTAATCCCCGGCCAAAAGTATCGGACCCTTTCAATGTTTTCCTGCACTAAATACTCTCTCATCCCCGGCCACTTTTTCCAGTCCCGTCCTATGTCCGGATTTGAGAGCGTTGACTGTACACATTTTTCTATAATTATATGTTGGTGACATACATCTGGCACAGATTTAAAATAGATATGGAATGTATGATTTGTATAGCTTTACATTTTAAGTATGAATACTAAATGCAGGATGTCTGATAAGTCTGGAACTAATGGGGATTTTTATTGCATATATTATTTATGTGCACAATGTGTGTTTTATATGTCTAGAACATGTTCTATGCATCTACTCTGATAATTCACGTACTTTCTGAGTCTCTCTAACATGTTTATTTAAATGTTTTTTTCTGGGTCCACGTACAGTCTGGATAACCACTAACTTGTAAAAAGGATTACTCGTTTGTTCTTTGTTTTGAAAATTTTTTTTAGCTGTTAATTTGTTATTTTTACTATTGGTTCTAGACTTTTCAGATGTCTCTATTTTGGTACGCAGTGCATTTTAAATGTATCTGGAATATATAAAATTATAATTGATGCTTAGACAAAACTTCGTTACGAAGTCCGAACTGACGAAGTAACGAAAGTTTGCGAAAAACTTTGTCGTCTAACTGAGCTTAGAACCGTGTAACCGATCTTAGAAAGTTTGGCCCCAGCTTCGTGGACGAAATCTTACTGCGCCTGTACGCAACAAACACTCTATGTAATTGTTAGTTAACTTTTTCGTTATCTAACTGAACACAGAACTTTGTAACGACTAACGAACACACGAACTTAAAAGTCCCGTCCTATGTCCGTGTGTTTGTTACTTTATAACAAAGTTTTTCTAACTTCCTACTGTGTAATTATTGTAAATACAGTGCAACCCGTTTATAACGTACTCGGTTATAGCGTAAACTTTGTTATAACGTAAAGTTTTTTGTTTGTATAAGAAGACACACTGTTATAACGTCATTCTCAAGCTGGTCTTTAGAGAAACGTTATAAACAGTTCCAGTGTACTTTATCTTTATATTTGCGAGTATGAATATATTATAAGATATGGGAATAAAAATTATGTTTTCATTTAGTAATTGGTCCAAACTCGATGAAAACTGTTGATTTCATTATGTTTTTAATTCAAGTTACCCTCAAACAGAAGCTGCACTCAGTTTATGTTTGAAGAAAGAGTACAGTACCGGTGCTCATATTTTACTGACATTAGAATTTAAAAAAAAAATAAGTACAGGGAAACAATAATTGCACTGTTTGTAATTAAAGTGGAACCCGTTTATAACGTAACTGAAGGGACCCAACAATTTGTTACGTTACAACCGAGTTTACGTTATAACCGAGTAAATTAATGCACAATTTGTATGTCTGGGGACCAAACGTTTTTGACGTTATAACAGGTTCACGTTATAAGCGAGTTCCACTGTAGTAGCTAGTAACATGTAAAACTGTCGACTTTGTTTCTAAAAATTTGCGCGAAAATTTGTAATTAGCTTCTATTTGTAGTGAAAATAACTTAATGGAAGTCGTGCCAAAACAAAATAAAAAAAAAGTATATTTTATCAAATTTATCCTCTAATTTTTATTGGTAATTTGAGGTGTTGTTTGAGGTGGGTCAGTGAGCAGAAGTGACCCACACCTAAAGACATTAATGGAGGTTTAAATTTTGTTTGCTTTTTTTTTTGCTCAGTTCAAATGACACTTGGCAGTTAGTGGGTGATTAATAGAGACATCTTGGCAAGGGTCAGGGTAGTTAGGTTCAGGAATAACCCTATGAGTCCAAAGGGCAAACGAGGAAGAAATATATCACTCTTGATATATCACACTTTAAAAACTTTGGCTTAAACAATAAACAAGTAAAGGCATGGTTGAAATTCCATTTCATAAATTTTGTCTTGATTAATTGTACGTAGTAATATTATTTAAATATATAGGTGCAGACATTATGTAAAACTCGAGTTGCACCGTGTTACTCCTGCAAGTTGAGTAGTTTTTTATTTAAATGTTAACATCACTCAACATTTTAAGTATATTTGTTTATTTAAATAAACATAGGTCTTACTCAGCAAGTTTATAAAGTACAATACTTCTACAACATTTGTCTTGACTAAGCAAGATGGCTGCCAAAAGTGTGTAAAGCTTAATTTACACTTTACTGTGGAAGGATTTGATTTATTTGTGAATTGATTTTACAATGGTATTGCACTTTGAACGCGAATTATTTAAGAAGGTGAAGTTCATTTCTTGTTTGGACTGTAACATAATACAATAGACTTGATTTAAGAAGCTGTTAGATCAAGCTGTTTAGAGGAACTTGCATTCTTATTAAAGTTATTGTTTTACCTATAAGGATTTAGAAGTTGTTAAATTTCTATGGACTATTTTACCTCATATTTAAACAAGTGTAGATAAATGCAGAGAGAGATTGATTTGCTCGTGGGTTGAAATTTATTCTTTGATGTTTATGAAACATTGAATAATTTTTTTCCCACAGTTTTATTGTAACTGAGTTTGAATTTACGAAATTCAATAGAAAGCAAAATTCTATTGTAGATTAGATCTGTATACATTATAGACTTAATATTTATAATTTACAGAATTTATAGTTGAAAATCTGCTTAATTTATTAAAACTATTCACAAAGTCAAAATAGTATACAGTTCAATTATGTCATTTCTATCTTTATGTATCTTTCACACTATAAATCTAAATCAAAATGGCTCTAGATTCATCAAGATGAAAAAAATTAAATTGAGAGGTTAAGTCAAGTTTTGATTTAGTTGGTGTTTAGAAAAAACATTCAATTAAGGATTTTACCCGTGATGCCTTTCTGTGTGTAGAGGAAATATGGCTTACCAACAGAAATGTGCAGAATTAATCAAGTTTTGATAACTTTGTTTACGAATCCAGTTCCAATTAAGTTTGAATCTAGATCTATGAATCATTGAAACTACTTACAACTCTCTGCAATTAACTATTCTTGTCTGTACTTGTGTGTTATTTCAAGGTGATTAAGCCAGATGTATTGATGGAATTGTGACTTTTTCTTTCCAGATAAACTGGATGGGCTACGAATTATGAAAAGGCGTAGGGACGAACCACAGTCGCTGGAAGACTACCTGCAATTACCCGATGACTACGAATTAAGAGATTCACAACCAGGAAAGAAAAGAGTAAGCTAAAACGAGAACGAAATTTGATTGAGTATAATTTTGAAAATTTTTTCTAGGTTCGCTGGGCGGATATCGAAGAACAGAAGGATCAGGACCGATGTCGTGCTTTAGGTTTTGTCGTTGGACAGACTAACTGGGATAAGATAACTGATCCAAATCACGCTGAAAAGGCTTTAACACGAACTAAATACATCTAAGGTAGGACAAAAATTTAAGTATAGTATGGAAAAATGGATTTAGCAAATGAAAGTATGTGTAAATAGAGACTTTGTGGAAACATTTGTAACTTAAAAGATTTATTGTTGAACTTATGTTTAAATGTAATTTATACGCTATGATAAACGTTATACGGGGTGTCCCAAAAGACAAGGTCACTATTGGATAGCCCACCCCCACACTAGTCATAAACCCCTAAGACACCATCTTCCTAGGTGTGACCGTTCACTAGATATTTGGGATGCAAGAGACTTCTGGGACACCCTGTGTATTAATTTTCTGCAAAGTATCTAATGATGATCACGTTATCAACGTATGATAATTTGATTGAACTGTGACCTGAATTAGTTCACGAAGTCATCTGTGGATGATTTCATCTGGAAAAGTATGAGTAAATCTATGCCACTGGCCAGTTATAATAAAGTGCTAAACATCATGTATGGATTTAATTAAATCCAAAAACATTATAGATATTAAACAAAGCCAACTAACAGTAAGTTGGCTGTCCAAAATACTGACATTAATAAAGTTTTATTGAAATGGTCTATTTATTTAAATTAGATGCCAAATTCACTCTCATACTGGGGGGGTTAGAAAAAACTTTGTCACAAAGTTTGAACCGATGAAGTAACTATGATTTAGCACAAGTTTTTTCTAACTGTTAACTTAGCTAACTAGCAATAGAGTGCGAGGTGTCGTTAATTTACAAAGAAATTCAGTCATTAATGAGGAGAAAAACAATTTTGTGATTTGTCCTCAGATTAGGCTATTGGAAATTAATTTTTAGTTTTACGTCCCCGCCCGTCTCTAGATGGCACTATAACCCAAAATATATTTTAAAAAAATGGGATGTGTGAAGATTTTTTTAAGATTTGCAAATATTTTATAAATTTGCAAAGATTTTATAAATTTTTCAAGATTTGCAAAAATTTGTAAAGAATTTAAAAAAATTTCGTAAATTGTAACCGATTTTTTGGGATTTTTGACTAAAGATTTGAGAGTTGCAAAGGTTTTTAGAGATTTATTTTGACTTGTCAAAGAGATTTTGAGGCTTGTTCGACCCCTCGATTTTTACATTATAAATTTAACATTAAAAATTGGAAAAAAAAATAAAAAATTTATATAGAAAAAAAAAAAAAGGTTTTCTACTTTCTAAAACCTCTACTTTTGGAGGTTTCCCAGACGTGAAACTAAAATTTAATTTTCTTTGATTTTTTTAAGTTGCAGGAAACAAGTCCGACAATTAGTCGCTGCTTAAAGCTCTGCAAGATGCTGCTAACTAGCAGCACAAAGTGCAACTATTTTTCTACTGCACTAAACTATACATATAGTATCAAATTTTATCACTGGAGTGCATGCAATGCAGTCAAATTGTGGCTATAAACCTGACCTGGGTTATCGAACTCATTGAGCTCATTTATAAAAGGTCACAGCTCAATCAATTTAAGCAGCAACTGAAATATTCTTAATCATTTATCATTTTACATTAGTGCTATACAGTAAGCATTTCTAATCTGTAAACTCTCTACAAAGAACTGAGACCAAATAATACAAATAATGCCATTTAATCAAACCGTTTTTTTTTTTTGGACTCAAGTAGTTTAGGATTAGAGACTGTTTACTGTATCTAGTTATGTCTAACTATCAGGGAGTTAGAAAAAAACTTCGTCGCAAAGTTCGAACTGACGAAGTAACAGTTTGCAAAAAACTTTGTCATGTCTGGTCTGCTTTGTAACCAAGGTTACCAAGTTTGACCCCACAACTTTGTTGTTCAACTTCGTAAATAAGCAAATCTCAACTTGCCATTTTTAATCTCTATTACCCCGACTTTTTTAAAAACTGAGAAAATTTGGTTGAATTTAAGAAGTGGAGGTTAAAAATTATAAATCGAGAATCATATTTGGAAAATTTGGGCTAAAATTTAAAAATGGGGTTAAAATTAAAAAGGGGTGGTGAAATTCAAAAAGTTGAATTAAAATTAAAAACTGGGGATTTAAACTAACTTAAGATTCTTAACCCGTGACATTTATATTTTTTACCCCTATTTTTGAATTTGAATTTTACTTTTTGGAGTTTTTACCCCCATGTTCCAATTATAACCCCCATTTTCAAATTCTATCTCCAATTTTTAAAATATGACTTTTAATTTTTAATCACCACTACCCCCTTTTAAAAAAATTAAGATATTAAAAGTGAAGGTTGAAATTACGAAGCTACAAATTCTCATCATAACTTCGTCGGTTCGTAACTTCGTGACGAAGTTTTTTCTAACTGCCTAATATCGTACTTCTTCGACTACAATGCCAGTTTTTATAAACACTGAGGCTTCTATTCGTTGAAATACGTTATTAATACTTTTCAATTTTAACTATCTAT
>JAQFZP010000852.1:0-26016 GCA_034695745.1 Geophilus truncorum | reverse complement strand
TTTTGGGATTAGTTGAGTTGTTGAGATTGAAGTGTTCAAATTTTGCTCCATAATCTTTTGTAGTGGAATTTGTAATTTTTAGTAATTTATTTTTTTGGTAAAATATAAAAAGTTGTTTTTTTCAATTTTTTTTGTTGTAACTTTTTCTTTTTTTATGTATAAAAAGTAATGATAGAGCAATTTAAAGTCTAAAAATTAGGTCTCGAGCCAAGAATTTTGATACAGAATAGGGCATAAGTTGATCAAATTTCAAGGCTTTTGGTCATAGAGTCAAACATTTAAAAATTTTCTGATATAATATGATAATGCAATCAAAATTAGAAATCTCGAAATATTCACAATTAACACTAAAAATTAAAACAATACCCCAACCCTCCCTCTTCCCAAAGAAATTTGTCAAATACTGTAACCCTTAACAGCATGTCATCTGAGTCATCATCACCTTCCTCAAACCCTAACAAGTCACAACAAGAACCAAATAATCTCATCTCATTCAAAACCCCCATAACCTTGAACTCTTCAAAGTTGTCAGACACGCTCGAAAATCTCGTCGACAAGGCAAAAAATCTTGGCAAATCTCAAATCTTTAGTCCTCCAAAAATCCTTTAAAAATCACTAAAAATCTCTGAAATTTAAAAATCTTGAAAAAAAAATCTCAAAAATCTTTGCAAATCATTAAAAAAAACTTCACATATCTTTGAAAAATCTTTAAAAAAAATTCCACAAATCAACGGCATTTGCGTTTCTCCATCAACCCATCCCCCTCCCCCCGCACTCTTTAAAAAAAAAAAAAACATAATTACCAAAAAATTAATTACAAACCCAATCTTAACAAACAAAAAAAAAAAAAAAAAAATTAAAAAAGAAAACAGAAAAGCGAGTTGTCCATCCAACCACATTTTCGAGGCCAAGGAATCAAGAGGGAAGAGCAATTTAAAAAAAAAACAAAATAGAAATTTGGTGGCCGGAAGGTACGTCAGTGGCCATGCACGGTTGTAAAATGGGTCAGGCCCAACCGAGCAGCGGCCAACTCGAGTGTGAATGCCAAGCAGCTGGGGAGTTCGGCACCAGCAGCTACACACAGCACATCGGTGCTAGCAGGCCTTAGGGGCCGCGAACAGTCTCGAGTCGCGTCGCAAGCCACCGAGCCTCGAGCCTTGGCCTTAAAAACCCTCGCACGTGCTCGAACAAGCGGAATTTCTACAAGTGGTGACCGTGAAATGTGATTGTGATTGATCAAAAAGTGCCTTTGGATTTTAAGAAAATTTTCGATTATTTTATTTCGGAGTATCGATCTAGTGGCAGATTTTGTAAGTAATTTTTTTTTTTTTTTTTAATATAAATATTTTTGGGGTATTGGAAATGTGTCGTTGAACTTTTAGAAAACATGGATCAGCGAGTTTGTATAATACTTTTAGAAAAGTTGGCTTTTGTTAGGTTTTTATAGTCAAAGTTTGCTTTTATTTTGTGCGATTCGGATTCGTTCTGTTTACTGTCTGTAGTTGTACACACGGGACCCTCATGTGGCGATTTATTTAAACTATGCGGGTTATAGGCGAATTAGATAGATTTGTGGTATTTTGTTGTGGGTGGCGAGGACTTGAGAGTGAAAAATCAGGTTTTTTATTTTTTTATTTTAATTTTTGTGAAAAAATTTGCGTTCCAAGAGGGGAAGGGGAGACATGGGGGGGTGGGGGTTAGGGGGGAATGTTGGGATTATGTTTTTGTTCATCCAGGTGGAATGGGTTTGGGGTGTTTGATTTCCAAGGGGTGGCTGAAGAAGTAAGGAAGTGTAGACCTATTGACATTTAAGGGTTTCGGGTTGTGGTACGGGGTTTGGCCTGTTGGGGGCGTAATATTTCTATTTTAAATGTCTGGGTGGGGGTTTTAAAGGTGTGTGACTCTGCCAGTGGGTTTTAAGGGTTAGGTATAAATCAAAATTTATAAAATAAAAAAAAAAAATTTGTATTAATTTGCATTACATTTTACAATAAATAAAAATATTGTTGAAATTGTGAAGAAAGTTTAACTATAAAATTCATTGTTGAACTTAATTTAACCTGACACATTATAAGTCAATTTTCCAACAATAGAAAATTTATTACTTAAAAAAATAACAATTTAAGAAATAAACCAACAACAAAAAAAGAATAAACTATTTTATTAATATTAAAGGGAAAGTTAATGGCCATTTGTAATAAAAAGTTTGACCGTGATCCCTAAACCAAGGATAAAGAGGAGGGAATTTTCATTCGAAGGCCTGGCGTCCATTCTCCTCAATTACGTCATCATTCCAGGACGATTAGCATGAAAACTTTAAGTTGAAGGTGACGAAACATCGCAAAGCCATTGTATCCCACTATTTTTCCACTTTTTATTTATCAATTTTGAGGCCATCTTTTTATCTTTTATCTTTTTTCCATGTTTTTATTTTTTATATTTTTTTTTTGCATTTTATTTATTTTTTAACTTTACGGATCATTGCTTGTGGGACTGTCCTAGTTTTAGTTTCAACTAGCAGGAACTTGGCCTGAATGAAGTATGGATGGATTCATTATATCTCTAATGATACAATGGTATCACTGAGGTCACAACATGACCAACTCCACCTACTTTAACTCTATTTCTTTTTTATTCTGAATTATTCAATCTTTTTGTTGATTTTTTCTTTTTTTAATAAAAATGAAAAAATTAAACCTAATTCCCGTAGGTTAACACAGAAATTTGATGTTGGAATTTGAATTTGGAATTTGTTGTTTAAGAAATATGTAAATAATTGCTGAATTTTGTTGTTGTTTTGTTGTTTTGTGTCTAGACACTGTTGAATAACTTGGGTGAGGTTAAAAATAATGTAAGAAATTGTGGAAATGTTTGTGTGGAGGATGGTACAAGTTCGTAATACAAATCAAAAACAAAATTTAAAGGGTTTTTTTTTATTGTTTTTCATGTTAACAGTAAAACATGTGTGACAGAATAAATTGGCACCAGATGGCCATAATTTTTTTTGGGGGTTGGAAAAGTCAGGAATTATTAGTGGTGCAGAAAAATGTGACTTGAGGATGTGTTAAGATTCACACAATTGACTGATTATGTTTGAAGTGAGGTTAAATAATGTTAAAAATAGCTTAATTGTTGAAAAATTGATTTTAGTAATGAAATTTGAGTGTTGAATAGTGCAGTTGTTGAAAAAAAATTAAAGGTTTGAAATAAATAATTATTTTATTGTTAGAAAAGCAAAGTAACAATGATATTTATACATTGATTGATTAACTGATAATTGTTGAAAAAATGCAAAATCAGCCGTTTGTGATTTCATTGTTGGAAAAACAAATTAACAATGATGCTGATAATGCAAAACATTCATTTCAACAATACAACTTAGCAATTAAATCCCAATTGAAAATAAAAAATATCAACAATAAATTATTTCATTTGTTAAAAAAAAAATAACAATGATATTTACATTACAAAACATTAATTTCAACAATAAAGTGTTTAATTATTATAAAATCTAACATCAACAATGCAATCATTAATTTCCACCACTTAAAAATTCAAATTCAAATAAACAATTAATAAAACATAACAGAATTTCTGAAATTGCTTAATTAAACCACTTAAAAATAATTACAAAACACAAAACGACAGTTACAATATCAACTCGGAAGCCGCTACCGAGCCAATTGACTCAATCAAATGGCTAATTAAAAACAAAAACAATGCTAAAAACTGACCTCATTTACATAACGTATCCGACACAAGTGGCCCATTGACGGCTTAATCGACGAACGCTTCTTGGCCCAAGCCCAAAGGTTTCTGCATGAATGAAAAGGCCAGTGAGTCATTAGACATGGCGCCTTTTTTCGGTGCGGTTAATTGGTTAAATTAAGTTTTAGTTACTTTTTAAATTTGGTCCGGCACAGAAAATTGATTTGTGGTTCGAGATGGACGCGGCGTTTGCACGTATTAAGGTCAGGATTCGAGAGACTGATTACGTTGGCCTTGTCAAGAAAAACCTGTTTTCTATTCTCATCGCAATATGCACCTGAGTGGAAAACTTGACACCAATGTCAATGTTAACATTTTTGAATGGTAAATTGGAAGGTTAAATAAAAAATGTGATGGAATGAAATGAAACAAAAAAAGGGGTAATGAGTTGCATGTTGAATTTGATGGGGAAAAAGTTGGGGAGTTGTTTGAATTTTAATTAAAGTGCAAAGGAATTTTGTATGGAAATTTGGGGGTGTGATGTGCCAAGATTTAATTTTTTATTTAAAAAAAAAATTAGGGTTATAATTAGCGATGCACCCAGTAGAATTTTTTGCTCAATTTTGAACATAGAATTTTACCGAATAATAATGAATATAGAATGTACCACCGTATACAGTCAAATTATCTTACAACGAAACGCAGGGAATCGAAAAATTCGTGTGTTGTAAGATTCCGTTATAAAGAAATTCACGTTTCTCTGATATAACAAAATTTTTTGTTATAACTATATACTATAACTACTGTAGCTATATACTATAACTATACCTATATTGTAAACTTATACAGTATACAGCAATATATATTTAAGCGTAGTTTGAATAACATTAATACGACGTGTATTACTTTATGTAAGGGCCATTTTCAGCAAAATGTCGGTATAATGAATTCCCGGTTACAAAAATCTAAAAAATTATATTTGTAATAAAGATGTTTTTGTTTTAATTGAGTTCGTTACAGCGAAATTTTAAACAAAGGAAACAAAAGAGGAAAATCTGTATTTGAACAGCTTCGTTGTATGCGGGTTTTGCTATTAAGCCGAATGCAGAATAGTCCAAAATCGGCTGAAAACAAAATTCAAAAGTGACCCTTTCGCCTATTTTTTTATCAGAAGGAAAGGAAGGAAAAAAAGTAATGCAGCAAATATTATCGTCATTCGTGATCAGTCACAAGACAAATAAAAAGAATAATAAGAAAATCAAGAAAAACATCACGATGATTAATATCTAAGACAAGAGAAAACGCTCAAAATATTACTGATGGGAATTTGCAACGAGGAATTATATACTGATTAGTTGCGGTTTCATTGCACACATTAGCAGACCAAATGGGCACATAATGTGGTATGCCGTGTCACCGAGAGAGGGAACTTTATTTGGCATGCAAATGAATGGTCACAGCACAATGGCTGCACTTGATGCGCTTGCCAAAGCTAAGGTGCATGTGGCTGAAAGAACACGTCTTTTTTAGTCTTATTTTAGACTTTTTGTATAACCAAGTGATGCCAGATTGAGTTTGAGCTCACGTTTGGCTGATAGCTTAATTTAACTTTGAAATTAAAGTGCATTGTGGGTACCCAGGAAACAAGAGAAAAAAGTGATGTGGAACTAAGAGGTCTGGCAAGCAAAAAAAATCTTATCAAAAATTTTTAGTTTCAAAAATTTCAGATAAATTTTTATAAATCTTTACAAATCTTTGTGATTGTGACACTTTAAAATATTGAAAAATCTAATAAATCTTTGCAAATTTAAAATCTTTTTCCCAAAAAATCTCTTGAAATCTTTACAGATTTAAATGAATCTATACAAATCTTTGCAAATGGCAAATGTTTGTCCAAAAATCCCAATTTTATATTTTACAAATCTTTGTGAATCTTAAAAATATTGAAAAATCTCAATGAATATCTGCAAGTCTTTGCAAATCTCAAATCTTTAGTTAAAAAAACTTCATAAATTTATTATAAATCCTGTCAAATCTCTATACAAATTCACACAAAACATTACAAATCTTAAAAAATTTCCACAATCTATAAACCTTTCTTTAAACCAATGTTAGAATTCCAGATTCACCTAATGACAAAATTAAAAAAAAAAAAAAAAAAATCTTTACATAAAAAAAAAGTTATGCAAAGGGATCACAATATTTTCCATGACATTTTCCATGACGAACAAACTTAAGTATATTTTATTTGAATTAGGAAAGTATAAGGTCCATTTATTGGTGTCAATTAACAATGAAAAGAGAATTGTGTTTGTGAAGATGCGATGAACATTGACATTGACCTCATCCATTCTTGTCTGCATCTCTTGTTTGTGTGTCTGTACAACGCAACTGATATTTTTAGAAAGTGGAAGCATCTTTTTATAGTTATTTTCGTATAGTCTTTCTGAAAGTTTTTTTCTTTTTTAACATTTGACTGAATTTGTGTAATTTTTTTTTCTCTACTTTCCTCTTTTCCTCAATCCAAAGTGGCATTTGCGTATAAACAACTGTTGTAACATGATTTAATTGTTACAACAGAAGTTGAAGAGGGGATTTCAATTGGTGGGGGAAATGAAATGAAATTGTTGATAAAAGTAAGTGAAATGTAATTGTTGGAAGTCGAAATTTTATTTTATTCTAATAATATACTTTAATTTGTTAGAAAATTGAATTGTTTTAAAAAAAAGTGTAATTGTTATAGTGAAATTTTCAGTTGTAACAATTGACTTTAAATCTTAAAAAAAAGATTTTATCATTGTTGTAACAAAGTGTAATGCAATTGTTTTAATTAAATTAAATTGTCAATAATTAAAACAATTAAATTGAATTTATTGCAACAATTGTACCTACTGTTTTAACAGTTGACTAAACACATGACAACAATTAGATGTTTATTTTTAGAATTGTTGCAATAAATTTAATTTGATTGTTTTAATTGTTGAATATTTAATTTAATTAAATAAGATTTAGACTCAATTGTTACAAGCATAAATTTAATTTTACTATAACAATTAATTTTTATTAACAATTTTATAACAATTATTTAATTATTTTAAAAAATAACCAAAAGCTATGTTAGAAAAAATTGTCATTTTCAAATCTGTAGTTTATTGACTATACAGAAGAAATTAGATTTAAGTGAAGTTTAATTTTGAGTTAATAATGTTTAAATGGGATATTAATGAGTAGGTTGCTGTTATGAAAACAACTATTTTGATTCTGGAAATGTGCAAATTGCATTTCCTGTTGGTTTGCAGGTATTTTTACGTGTTGTTATTACTGGTTGGTGATAATGACTTAAGATTTGATTAATAATTCTACAAATACACTGACCTATCGACACGGGTCCAAGGTTAATGGTAGAGACATGTTAGAAACAAGCGATAACAGTTCGTTAGTCCTTTGCGCTTCTTATATAATTAACTCAGAAACACACGTGATTGCTACAAATGGCAAAAATTCCACAGTTTTTTTTTTTTTTTTAATCCAGTCTAATGACCGTAATAAACTTTAACTGGTTTTAATGGTTCATGGAAAGTAAGTAACAGAATTATTTTAGGGGTAAAATAATGTATGTTTATATGGTACCGTACTAAAGTTACTATATTGCATTGTTGGAGATATTTTACTGAAATTTTTGAATTTTTAACTTAAAATTTAAGCCTAAAACAGAAACGGGAATTTTTATTAATTTTAGGCCTGAATTTGCATTTTTTTTAAACTTATAAATGGAATTTTAATATGAAATTTTTGAAAAAGTTTAATTTTTTTATCAAAATCTTTCATTTCTAATTTTAATAAATTTTAAGTCTAAAATTATGATATAAATTTCAATTTAACCACTTAATTCCAGTTTTAAAGATTAAAATTCTCACTAAATCTCATTTGAAGGCCTAGAAACTTAATTATATAAAAAAAAAAAAAAAAACTTTTAGGCTTAATTTTTAACAACAATCATAAAAAAAAACTTGATTTTAGACCAAATTTAAATATTAAAAAAAAATATTTTAGACCTAATTTTAAAACTACAGTATCATAAACCTACAAAAATCCTCACTCTATAAAAACCTTAACCCAGACAAATTCTACAAACTCCACCTTTAATCTCACTCCACTTCATATCACCCCACTTAACAAATTTAGCCCTACCGGTACTTTCATTACATTCGAGGTCATTAATCCGAAATTAATCTAAATTTCATCACAGCACACATACAAGTGCAATTGGATCGATACATCGCAATCAATCGAAATAAACAAACAGCGTCCTTTCCCCCCCCCCCCCCAACCGGTGAGGAAAACAAACTTTTATGCGAATCTCGAGCGGGTTTCAGTCTCCTTTTAAGTCAAAGGCTCCGCTGCATACTGAAATGGAACCCTTTTGGCAAGTGAAGGTTAGTTGAAGGTTATTTATTCTCTTCTCTGTCGTGCATTTGAGCTGCAATTCGCCTCCTACTTCATTTTAACTCAAGGTCATCCCGAATTTTTATCGAATATTTTTAGATTTTTTTTTATTAATAAAAAAATTAATGAGACATAGAGTGATAAAAGTGGGGAGTTTAAGGTGGAAAATGAAGTTGCATCGCACTCTGGTGGCAGCCGGATGATTTATGGGATTGAAATGTCAGTGTCATTGACATTTTGCCCATAGATGATTGAACATGATGCAAATTGGTAATTGGGAATGAGTGTTGCTCGGTGTTTGCAGAGCTGTAAGTCACTCTTTTGACATTGGATTATGAACTAGAACTTTGAAAAACCTGTTCTTGCAGAGTCTTCAACCTTTTCATGCCGACCTTGGCACTGTTGATGTTTATTTAACACTTTTCCTATCCTTTGTTGATGCTATTTGGGCTCTGTAATTACTTTATTGCTGTTTCTCTTTGTTGTTGATGCGGGTTTTATTTTCATTTGATTGTTGTTTCACAATTTTTAGGAGAAATGGATAATTGAGGGAAAGGTTGTGTTTTGAATGAAATTTAGCAGGAATTTGTGGGGGAAAATTGTTTCCAAGTAAATTTTAGTTACTAAACGTTTTGGTGGATGAAATAGTAAAATATTTTAAACAATTTTAAGATACCGTAAGTTTAAAAAGTTATTTGTTTTTATCAAAGTTTTTAGTTTGTTGCAATAATAACACGAAAAAATGTAAAATTTATTTACTATACAGTATCACTAAAATTTTAATCCAATTGGTTTAATTTGGTATAAGTTCAATTTCGTTAAGACAAAGTCACTTAACGGCCTTAAGTAACTTATTATGAATATGGTAATAACGTCACTTTAAGTTAAGTGACTTTTCTTTAAACGCCTTAACCGTAAGAGACACTTGTGGTTTCTTATTTACCTTAATCACGCGTCTTAACTTAATTCACATCACCCGCACTTAATGACAGCCAACGTTTATGGAAATAAGTCACTTAACTTTAAAGATCATTCAATCTCAATTGATTTTTCTTACATTTATTTGTCTTAACTTAAGGTAAGATAAGTTTTTCTAATACAGTTTATAACGTTTTTCTAGGGACCGGCTTTAGAATGACGTTATAACCGAGGTTACACTTTATCCAAGCATCTGCTTACTTAGCCGGGGGGGGCGAGTTACGTTATAATGGGGTTTACGCTATAAATGAGTACGTTTACGTTACTAACAAAATTGAACGCACCTAGTGTTTTACTTCACTGGTAATGCTGAAAAGTAATTCCAACATTGCTGAAGATGTTACTCCACCTATTGGAAGTAATGTGAAGTGATGGTGATGCTTAATGAATACTTTTCAAGCAATATGAAAGGTGTAGATAAGTTGGATGGGGTCAGTGAGTACGGTAGAATTTTCTATGGTTTTAAAGCTAACATACTGTACATCCTGCATTGGTATGTAGAATGTTGCTTGTAATTGTCCATTAGCTTTGGCTTTCATTCTAGAATAGTATAAATATTTTATTGCTTGCTTTTCCTTGCCTACATTTCAAATGGGAAGGTATGAATAAATCTAACTTGCAAATCACTCACGAGTGGAAATACAAGTATTGGGCCAATGGACTTGTAGAAAAGATGGCTGAATGTTTTAAGTGAAGTTTTTCTTGTTCATTTGTGTTACCCTTGCATTGGTATGAATCTCAGTGATGCCAGATTGTCTGGAGCATTGTGTAATTTCATGCAATTGTGATAAAAATCCCATCATGCTTTATATGGTGGCCATTTTGACTTGAGCTTGATTTTATCTGCTGTTGATGTCCCATTTTGTTGACTAATGCTTAACCCTAAAAAAAAACAGCTGAGAAATCACTTGAAATTCAAAAGGCATCTTGGAGTGTGTCAAATTAATTAAATTTGTGTCATAATTTCAGCTGAAATTTATTCATTTCTCTTCACCTTTTACTCACCAGGCCAACACCATTGCATCTCTGAAGAACACTTTACTTTTCCACTTTTTTCTCTTGTCAAGTTTTATATTCTTTTCTTTTTCTTGTTTGCCTCCATTTGCCTTCTATGTTCTTACCATAAATTTTCAGATGAGCCGCATTTCCGCTTAAACTGCCTCAAAACTGACCTCTTTCGCCATTTATAGTTGTGTTTACATTGGCTTTTAACTGTTCTTCACCTCAATAACGGCTAAACAAAGACTAAGACTGAACATTTGCAGTAATTAACACGATTCTTATAAACTTAGTGCAGTTCTAAGACTTACTGTAACATCACTATTATAGAAGAATATTTATAAAACTAAGAAAGAAGACTCAGTCAAGTTGGATTTCTAACTTTCATTCTCAATTATATTAAAGAGAGCCGTAACAGTTTACCATAGTTTTAGGTTGCCATAGAGTTAGTTTGTTTCTAGAGTTAAATGCTATTACTGTATAATGATACGCTGTTGTTATTTTCTCGTTGTCATTCACAACTATACCTAATTTTAACACTAGGTGGCAAAGATGTTAGACAGTTGACTATTTTGGCAAACCGTTAGAAACTTCTTTACCATACAAAAAAGATTAGGCCGCTCCCCTTTACCTTAAGATGAATTTTCTTCTGCAACTTTTGTTCATGGCCAAAGGATTTCCTCTTGGTAGCATTGTGGACAATGAGAACATTTCGATTCCATGCATTGATGATGATTGTAGTTTTTGTGTAGTTTGTCAATTGTATAATGCCAAGCTTTGATAGTGAAGCAGGGGTTATAATCCCATTGCTGGAACAGGATGAAGTGAAAGGGGAAACATTCCACATTTGCACACCCTTCCTTTAACAGTTGAGTTTGGGTTGTGTGATTTGGCTTGTAAATCATGCAAATAAAACATGATTTTAATGCAAAGTTTTGATGGCTAAGCCATGCACTAGAATAAGTAATGAGGTACTTAAGGATCTTTTTTTTGGACAACCAAACCTAGGATGCATAATTTCTTCCTTGAATGACTACACTTTACTATCAAATGATTTGAAATGTAACTGTAAATCAATATAGAAAGTAAAAATAGATATAATAACAAGGAATTGAGTATACAGTTTGATCTTCAATTTCTAGTCTAGTGAACTAGAAAAGCCAGGGACATTTACTTTAGTTGCATGGTAACCTGATGTTAGAGAGATGCTGGGATTACCAACTGAAATGAAAAACAAGAAAAAAAATAGAAACCAGTACTAAGGCAAAGGTTGCCAATCCACAAAACAAAGTAAAATGAAAAACAAGAACAACAAATCTCATCAAAGGTGGAATGGAAACTGAAAATGAAGAAGTTAGAAAATGAAAGAAAAGTTATCCAAGTGTTTTTATTGGTTCGATCCATGTGAGGAGGAGAACTAGTGCTTAAAGTTGCCAATGGCTACTCTGACTATACACATTCAATAACATTAACAATAAGACTAAATTACATTGGAAACTCAATCTGTTTATGTCTTACCTTATGCTTGGGAGGTTTATTAATAGTTATAAGACATACCGATCGATTACAAGTGAGTTGCAGTGTTACTAATTGAAGAAGCCACAAGACGTCTTGAGCTTGGAAGTTTCTTTCAAAAGATTTAATTAAATAAAAAATTCAACTACAAGTAACTGAAAATCCTTTTAAAACATTAAATTATGTAGACTTAACAACCTCCTTATTCTGACGCCAGAGTTACAGCAGACAACTCACATAACAATGAACCAACACAACAAGAAACCCCACCATCAACATCCCCAGTTGTCACATTCAGCAATAGATTGGACAAGGGTCATTTCGGTTCATTCAAGTGTCACTGCAACAACAAATGGGACTTTTCACAAGTGAAAGACTCACACAATTGTTATCTCACACAACAACAACAACAACAAAAAACAAACAACAATAATTTATTCCCTTCACATTCACTCTACATGAATTATGTCTGTGGTTTTTGGCATACAAATTAGAAAATTGAAAAAAAAATTAGATGGGGTTAAAAGAAATCATATTTCAGGGCGTGAGGAATGTTGGGAGCAGTTATAGGTTATTAATGCACGTGTTGTGCGCGTAGAATTGAGAGTTTAGAACAAGAGTAATGGTGCAAGAGCACTGAAATTGAGGCCAAGGCTGTGTCTATTGTGAAGTTGCCTTCTTTGCAAGAGTTGTTTGCATGTGTTGCCGAGTTGACGAAGGAAGTAGCGATTGGTTGAGGTGAAGGTTTCTTGCCAGTGAGAAGAGCCAAAGCTGGTCGGCCTTTACACGTGGAAAGTAGAAGGTCGATAGGGAAAGAGCCAACGTTCCTTCTGTATAAAAGTGGGCAGTTCCCCATGAATAACTCTTTATTATTCGATTTTATTCATTTTCCAAACCAACATCTGTTTTGTTTTATACAGTTTAAACCCATTTTTTGTTTTGTTTAAGGTCATTGGATTTTTTTTTTTTTTTTTTTTTTTGTATTTTGCCACCAGATGGATGGGTGGGAATTTTATTTTGTGATGTTTTTTTTCTTCCGAAGTTGAGTTGGGAAAGTATTTTTAGGAATTTGTTGTTGTTTTGACATAAGCGATTTGTTGCATGTCATTAACTTATCGCAGTTCTATAAATTTACTCCTAAAAAAAATTCTATGAAATAATTTTTTTTAAATTTATTTTTTCTAAATTTTGTCACCAGATGGCTGGTCGCAATAAATTTCAACCTGTTGCTTAATTTTAAAAACTTAAAAAAAAAATTTTATGTAAAATTCTCAGTTATGGAATTTTATTTGAGGGATGGAAGAATGTTATCCTTGAAGTTGAACTCATCAGGCAATTTTTGCGGTGTACTGACAACCCTTTCATTAAAAATGGCTGCTATTGCCATGGAAACTTAAGTGCAAGGACAGACCTGACATTACTTGAAGCGAATAGATTCATATTTTATTATATTTTTTCCCTCTCTGCACAACAAAACATAAAAAATTCAATGCCACCTGCTGACAAAATTTAAAAAAAAAAAATTAGGCCTAAATTTGCACCTTGAATAAATTTAGTTGCGTAACTACCCCTTTAAGGTTTTATCTATCCTTTCTGTCTAACTGATTTAAAATCTTGTCAGGACAAGGGATGTGTTCTCCTTTACTGCGTTCGTTCGCCGACATACACTTAATCATTCGCCCATGATTTGGCAGTCTCAACATGCAACGATGCAAGCACGCATGCCATCTGGTGACGAGCTGAGTAATTATTGCGCAATACCTTTCTCGTTTTCATTACTTCTGTTTGTGCATCTGCGTGGGCGGCGCCATTTTTGGCCGATGCCGACGTGTCTCCTTCGCCCGGGTTGTCATGGCGACCAGTGGGTTGAATGTCACATAAATGAAAAACTCCGAGCGGCCGAATGGGATATTAGAGAGTTAATGGAGATTTAGGAGATTTGCCAATTCAAAGGTCAAGATTTAAGTGCATTGTGGGAGAAATGGATGGAAACAATGGGATTAAAGATGTAGTTGAATAAAATGTTGGTGGAGTTAGTTAGGGTAATAGTAAATCTCTAAATGTGAGTGAAATATCGATAAATATTAATAATATTGACAAAAGTATCGGTTTGTTTAGGGAAAATCGATTTATCGTTAGCAAAATCGATTAATACTGTATATCGAAAAAAATTATAAAAGCGCACTAAAATCGATAACTACTCGCAAAATTATCGATATAGTCGGCCAAATCGGTTAAAACATCCGGTAGTCAAAATTGATAAAATTTATACAATTAAAATATCGATACACTTTGACGAAATCGAGTAACATATTAAAATACATTTTTTAAAAACAGCTGAAATCGATAATTATTCGAAATAAACAAAATTATCGACATACTGGCTAATTCCACTTGATTATCGATATATTTTGGCAAAATTGCTTTAAACATCGACTAAACTCTACGAAATTTACTCAAAACACCGAGAAAAAATCGACTAATCCTATTTCATTATTTACTCCTTTAAACTCTTGACGAACTTCACAACGACATAAAACGTTTTTGTTTTTTCTAACCGCAAGAAATTTTTATTTAGGAAGTTGTAGATTTGCGGGGGCTTGTGGGAAAAATGCATTAAACTAAACACCTGTCAAGGCTGTAGCGAGCGAAGATGATGGCTTTAGTTAAAGACAACACTCGAACGCGCCCCCTTTTGACCAATTTTAGAACGCGCAGGCGTGAAGTGTTTTTTTTTCCTCCCTTTTTTAAGAGCGTCGTAATAAAAGCTTGACTGATAGATGCTTTTTGAGTGAAAGGCGAGAAATTATTGAGAGAATAATGGGCAAAAAACCTTGACCACTTGCAACCTTGTAAATTCGAGTTCAAGTGCGCATGTGCGTGGGTGGTAATGGCGTGGTTAGAGCGCTGTAGTTTAAGCAACTGTGATTGGCTCGTTGAGTGTAATTCCTGAAATTAGTTATGGACTTGTTTTAATGATTTAATAGTGTCGAAAGAGTTAAGTGCAATTTTTTTTTAATTCTGTTTATTATTTCACTGAATGTTTTGCCACCTGCTGAGGAATGAAAAATAAAATGGCGAATAGTTAAATTAAAACTTTACATTCAAATTTCTCCATTATCTGAAAATTCAAGTTCAAAAGTGACTGTATAGTTTGATTCCTCTCTTTGAGACGATTCTAAATATGTTTCCACTTTACTGTATACATTAGGGTTTTATGTGGGTTTTTTGCATAGTGGACCACCAGAGTTGTTACATTTATTTATAAGGTACTTGATAACATTTTTGTTTTGATGGGGTAAAAATGAATGTATGAAATTCAGTAGAAAAAACTGGTTTTTATTTTTTTAAACTTTTTTTTAAGTCAATGTTGAAGGTTTCGGTGATGTAACGGTTAAATGTATGTAAATTGTAACTTGGAAACGATGAAATGACAGTAATTGTGGAATTATTAATTATAAAAAAATAGAGGGTGAGTTGGAAAAAGGAAAAAGTTGATAACAATGATGAGAGATGGAGCTGATTTTAAAGACGTAACAAAACAGTGGCTACTTATCTCAGTTCTATAAATCTAGTCACACAAACCTTAGAATTACACAATTCAAATGTCACTCAAGTCAGAAATACAATATAATTCTACATTACCACAAAAAAACAAAGTACTAGACAAAATTCCAAAATACAACAAACACTTAAAACGAATCCCAACACACTACTTCGTAAATACACTATAGGTGGGTTTGTTTATTTTTTAAACATGTGTAAATTCCAGTGTAAATACTTGGCTTGGGTAAAACTTGTGATTTTTCTCGATCTAATTGATAAAATATGACGTCAAAAGCATGTAACTGTCAATTTAAACCAGTTTTAAACCTGATTCACACAAGTGCAAATAATAAACGAACCCACCTAGTGTATACTAACCAACAACCACAATTTGACTCACTTGTCAGTAAAATCCAGGGTCACCAACAAAACAAAAATTCAAGAAAAGCCAACCAATATAGAACAAAGAACAAGAAATTCTATCGAAAGCAGAAACAGGAAATGAAGATAACCAGTATGTCCTATTAATTCCACCAGAAGTACTAAGTACTGACATCACATAAACCCTGGTATTACTACGGCCATTGTCATTTCTCAGAATCCAAACAAATCTTCAAGCAAAACACTGTTCAAACAAACCAACAATTGAAAATGCAAACTCCTAACCAAAAATAAAAAACTGTTATTCTAGTTAAAGCTCAATTGATGAGAAAAAGAAGCTGATTGAGCAATTTGATCAGTCTGGACTGATTGTATTTGGAAATTGCATTCATTTTCCTTTGAAGGAAGGGTAAGTGAACTGTGGATAATAAATAAATATGATGGATCATTACTCCTTTTCTGGCTGATAATCCCACCTTTTATTTCCTCCATTTGAAACAATACAAAGTGGTGACGCAAAGCCAGACTCAGTCTTTGAACTTGACCCACTGGACCTTTTATTTTTTGCCCTTAATAATAATATTTGAATGTGAGGTATTGGTCAATGATTTGAAGAGGCCAGAGGGAGATGGAGGTCTGCTTTAAAAGTGATTGTTCTCTGACTGTATCTATTTGCTCTTTATCGCTGAGACCGGTCAATAAATTTCATCTTTGCTGTCTCCGATAAACTCAAGTTGTGGTTTTTACTCTTGTTGGTTGTGTGGCATGTAGGTTTAAGGTTGTTTTTGGTGGTATTAAAGAGGTTTATGAAGTGTTATAGTGTTTGGGTTTGTTGTTTATTTACACTTGTACAAGTTAGGGTTAAGATAGTTTTTATGTCATTTATTATGAAGTTAGAGTGAGTGACAATTTCACATATTTACACTACATTTTACACGTGTCCAAATAATAAACAAACTCAGGTAAATTTACATTACTAGTTGCATTGCATTCAAAAAGTCTAGTGTTGTGTTAAAAAACGAGTTTGCATATTGGTTTAAATATAGCACTACAACGGAAGTGACGTTACGTTTTTTAAGGTGATACACGTAACACTCTTTTACAAGTTAATAAGGCAATTTTTTTTTAATGCAGCAACATATGGTGAATGAGAAGTGATGTTTATAAGCAAGAATTGCACAATTTTAATATATTTTTGAAGAGTGGCTTATTCTTAACCTTTACAAACAGGAGAACATCACAAATAGTAAAAATGAGAAAAAATTACAATAATAATAATACACACTATTCACAACCATGTAACACATCACCAGTTCTACATGTAAAATTTTTGTAGCAGCACAAGAAAACAATGCTAAGTTTACAATGCAAAATCAACATCAACTGTATGGAATTGTCTGATAAATCTTTACTCACTCTTCAGGTAAAGAAGCAACTGGTGCTGATATTGGCCGTATGAAACCTCTCGCGAATAATCAACTTGATAGCAAGGAATCAGATATTCTTGAAAATCTTGTCAACGGGTTAAAAATATCTCTAAAAATCTGTTAAAATTCCCAACAAATCTGTATCAATTTTAATTAATCTTTACAAATCTTTGCGAATCTCATAAATCACTAAAAATCTTCATTAATCTTTGAAAAATCTTTATAAATTTTCGAAAAATTTTCATAAATCCATGAATCTCTCGAAGGCATTCGAATTTGTCCAACCCTTAGCTTTGATAGTCTTTCGCCTTTCACTAACCCAATGCTTCTCCCACACGCAACAAAATATCGTTGCAACCCCAAAATAAAAAATCACATTCGAAAAAACTACGCCCAGAACTAGTTCCGAACCTCATTTTTCAAACTCATTTTTCACACACAATCTCATTCATCATCACCTGCACTAAAATATAAACATTATGCAAAAATTGGGAAAAGAAAAGTAGGGTTAAAAAGTGGTACAGAACTTTGGCACAATGGCCATTTAATGTGCTTCGGCAGACCAGTCTAGTCTGGCGGGGAGACTGAGCGGGAACACAGGTTGCTTTTTTAAGTCGTCTTTTCTTTGCCATTGGCTCGGAAACAGGGTTGGTCGGATTTTTGCTCTTGTAAAGAACACTTGGAGGAAGAAGAGAGTCCATTTTTGTGTGCAAGGGGTTGAGGAGTGGCAGCGCTGCAACTCATGTGCAACAGGCTAGTTTTCACTTTGACTCGAGCAGGTGCTGACTCAGCTCCACTGTCAACCTTTCCCTATTGGTGGAAGGGAAGGGTTGAGGTTGGAACAGCGGGAGGTCGTCAACCGAATCTCATCATGAGGGTGACTTTTCGTTTCGTACTGACCTTGATTTCGGATCGAGTTGAGTGTTGCAGGTGAGTCGACAGAATCGAGTGAAAGTTTCAGGAAAGTTGTGCACTAAGTGGACCCTAGTGACGAATCGTGGAATTTTTTTGTTTGTTTTGTTTTGGGATGAAAGTTTGTTTTTGTGGAGTTTTTTTTTGTGAACTTGAAATCGTGTTGCAGGGGTTTTGGGTGATGGGAAGTGAATTTTAGGGTTATTTTAAGGTTGAAAATTGTGGATTTGTCAGTGAAATTTGAAGTTTTATTCGATATTTTATTGGTTTATAACACTTTTCGTGGATTTCAATATCAATGTTAAAAATCGATATTTATATAAATTAAGCCTATTTTGATGGGCATTCCTGAAAAAATCAACTTATTTCAAGACAATTCTCGAATAAAACTGCAACATTTCTTTAAAAATCGCAAAAACTATTCGAATTTCACACTTTTTCTCGATATTATATAGACCTTTAATGCTTATTACGTAAATTACACATAATTGAACGCGTTTAACGGGTTCTGCACTCGTAAAAGGGGTCTAGTCATGGTGGGGAAATGGGTATTCGCCATCTGTTAGCTGGTATTTAGTACCACAACTCGGCTATTATCACATCCGGAAACGGTCAGACAGGGATTGTAAAAAAACTAATTTTTTCCCAACATTTTTTCTACATATTTTTTAAACCATACATTCTTTTATGTCTCGGAATAACAACTGGGGTCGATTATGCAGGTGATGAGTCTGATAACAGGTGGTGATTGCCCTTTTGTGTTTTCTAATTTAGGCCTATTTTTTACACTGACCTTAATAAGCCTCTTATTTTTTAAAAATTTTTATTAAAAATTTATTTAGACTGTAAAAATAAGTCCTGGGACGAAGGATGAAATAGTCAATATTATGCATGAATGTAATTTGCATGGACGAATGCACTCGGTTCGTGTTTTGATATTCATGGCGGTCTCTCGTGTTGGAAACAAGCGTCTGTTTGTACGAAAGGGATCGTTGAGCAGCGTCAGTTTTGAGTTACATAAGCAGTCAATGCCGGCAGCTTCCCTTTTGCCTTATTAGAACTGATGGGCATCTGTTGATGAACTTGGATTAGGAACTGTTTCCTGTCCCCATAGATATTTTTTTTTAACTTGTCGGTGTTGTGCTGTGAAGTTAGGGTTAGGGTTAGAGTTAAAATAATGGATCGAAAAGTTGTTTTGTTTTTTTATAAGTGGAAATTTCTAATGAAATTCGGTAATATGGTGGGTTTTTGTGGTCGGTGGGTTTGGGTTTATTGTTATGTGAATTTGAAAATTGTGAGATGATTTTAGGTGTTTGTTATTAATTATTTTGTTTGGATAGGAGTAATTTGTGTATTACAGTAATAGGAGGATTTAGGTTTAACACGTATTTTTTTTAAACAATTTTTTTATGGAAAAATATTTTAAGAGAAGCAAAATTTTCAAAATGGTGGATCAAAATAATGATTTTTTTTATTTTTTAATTATTTAGAAAGGAAAAAATTATTTAAAATGTCTTGCATATTGAAACAGATCTAATTTGATGTATTTCTTAGAGTTTTAAACTTTAATCAGCATTTCTAATAATTTTGATTTTGAAAATATAATTAAATTGGCTATTTAAATTATTTACAATGGTAAAAATTTTTTGTTTGAAATAGGCCTAACTTCATGTGCTTTAGCCTTTAACTAGTTTTAGGCTTAAAACAACTAGTTTTTGATTTTTAAAAATTATTTAAAGGGAAACAAAACTTTCAAGATGGTGACTGAAAATGGCGACTTTAAGCGTTTTAAAGTGACAACAATTTTTCCTACTTGAATTAAACCTAATCCCATGTATTTTACGTTTATAACATCATTTTAACTAAATCATTTAAAGAGGGAAAACAAATTCAAAATGGCAGCTCACATCCTTCCTCGTTTTACAACTCAATTCAGTAAAACACTACAATACAATTGCAAAATACAATAAACAATATATCCTCTTAACGACTCTAATCACAACCAATAACAAAATCGACAAAAAACGACAATAAAATAACTCTAAAACTAAATTTAAATATATTATATACCATACCATAAAAATAATTTTTAAAAAATTAATTAACTCTTTTAAACACAGCGGAGTCAGACAGTCATAAATCAGTCCGACTCCCCATACTAAAACAATAGTTGCATTAACCATTCACAATCGCATTACGTCATGTGACTTAGCCTTGGTAATGGCTGCAAAAATGTTGCTGTGTATTAAAAAAGCTTTTGAAGGTCAAAGTTGATTTTTTCCCCTTTTCTCGCATCAGATAGAAATTCAAAAATAATAAAAAAAAATTGTTAAAAAAATGTTGTTGTCCTTGAAGTCATGTTTTTTCCCCCCTTTCTTCTCTAACCCTACTGTTTTGAACAATTGTACAACAAATTAGATTACCTCTGACGATTTTACTAACGATTTCGGCTGTTAGTGCCCAAAAGGGTTTTTAAAAAAACCGCACCCATCGTTTTATCGCTTTAAACTCGACCGTAAAGGGTTAACGACAGCTCCCTCTATTGTTTTGAGGTGTAATTAATGATAGTAAAAATTTATCGTTTTTTTATTTTTTATTTATTATTTTTTTTTTTGTGGTGAAAGAGTTTGGTTTTTGAGTTAGGGTTATTTTTTAACGTGAAAAAAAATCGATTAAAGTGGTTTTAGTCGATGTTTTTGATTTTGAGGATATAAATTGGAGTTAGACTTATTTTGAAAAAGATGAATTTAGTTATATTATATGGTTGCATTAAACATAAAAATCGATAAAAATTGATTTTTAATCGATTTTTTGAATAAACAAAATTTATAATGATGCATAAATTGTAAAAAGAAAGGGTTAAAATGTGTTTTTTTTTCTAGTGGTTTTCTAAGAATTTTTATTGTATACAATATTTTTAAAATTAATGGGTTCCAGGGTAGAGCGATGGGAGTTTAAAGAAAGCGAAAGAAATGAATAGATGAGAGAGAAGGAAAGAAAAAGGAAAAAAAAAAAAAAAAAACATTTTTACTTGAGTGACCCCTTTGAAACCACTTTCTCTTTTTGCCCTTCAAAAACGCTGATCGTTCACACAGTTACCTTGACTTGCAAACAGGTTTTTAGGTGGTTTGGGAATGCGTTTTTATCGTGATTCAGGCCCCCAAGATGGCTGACGGCGACTTTACCATGGTCCATGCTTTTGTTTATTTCTTTTTATTTTATTTTTTCTTATAAGTCTGTTTCTGGTTTCGGGAAAATCAAGTACGTAATTGTTTTTGGTAGATTTGGGAAGGCCAGTGGAAGAGGAGATGGTTTTCTCTTAATTTTAAATAGTTTAAAGTCATGATAATTTGCATTTTGTGCTGTGTATTTTACAGTTACTGAATGACCCAATTTGCCCATTTGGAATGATCAGAAATAGCTCAATTATAATTCTTAATGTTGTTTACTTAAAGGAAGTTCGCAAAATTATTAATAAGGGGAAAAAAGTGAACTTATAACAATTGACACAAATCTTAATTTACTTAATGACCCAAAACTGAAATTAATAACCAAAATTTAAAATAATTTTTTTTTTTTATAAATTAAAAATTAAGTGAGTCAATTTGGAATGGGTCATTTAATGAAAAACTCAAATACAACAGATTTGTGGCCCAATTGAGCATTGTATGGTGATTCACTGTATCAAAAATAGTGTCAGTAGCACTTTAAGGTCATCTCGGCCATTTTTAATATTTCTTGCTGGTTTTTCATTGAGAAAAACAAGAGCTTCTTTCCTTACATTGACCAAGAAATTAAATTGGCCATGCAAACTGAAGGACACGAACTTGTTTTGTTTGTCTTTTCTTTTCTTTTCTTTTTCTTTATAGTAATAAGACGACTTGACCCAATTCGTGGAAAAGTGATGAATAAGTTGTTGTTCGGGATCTGCGTGTCGTTGCATCTTTGCCTTTGATTGAATCGCGACCGCGAGTCATTTTTAGATGCAAAGGGTAGGGTGGTGTGGGTTTAGCGTTTAGGGGGTTTTAAATTACAAATAAATGGCTTCTTTTTGTTGCTTCCGCCCTGTGTTTAACGAATTCAGGGTTTGCAAAGAAGACAAATGGGTTTGTAAATTGAATTAGCATTGTTTAGGGTACAGTAGTTTTATGAGGGATTGGGTCACGCCCACTGTCCCTCTCGTGACCCCGTTTGACTTTGTCAAGATTGGATTGTCATTACTGTTGCGTCGCGTTCCCACACTTGAACTTGGTCGGCTTTCGACACTCTTTTGAATTTTTTTTTGAAGCATTTTTAAATTTATGCAAATTTTTTTTAAAAGGAAAAAAAATGGATAGATTTATGCCTTTTAATTTTGGCATTTATTTGGCCTAATTTGGTATTTATTTTTAATGTGAAATTTAAAATAATTAAATACTAAATTAGGTCTAAATTAGGCATGAATTTATTATTTTTCTTTTTAAAAAATTGTATTGTATAAACTTTAAAAATTCTCCAAAAAATAAATTAATTAAACAAAAATTCACTTTTTTCATACTGTATTAAAAAAACAAAAAATATATATATACAGTATATATAAATTATTTTTTGTTTAATTTATCAAATTTTAAATTTTTACTTATATTTTTAAAATTTTGAGGAGTCAAATTTTCTGTTTTAAACTTTTTTAAAAAAAAAATAAAAAAAAATAAGACCTACAATCTAAAATTTCACCACCAGAGGGCAAAACATAACACAATCTTCCTTTACAAGTTCCTTTCCTTTTCTTTCTGCTCCACTTTCCACCTTTACCCACAAATCCCATAAAAACATGCACCGAAAAGAAAGAAAAAATTCGAAACTCTGAATTTTCCAGGAGCAGGAGCGTCATAATTTGTTTTTCATTTCTGTAGTCACTGTTCCAGACATATTGGCACAATAATAACATTCATTAGTGGAGTTCTAGTGCGACTTGAACTTTTACTTGTCAGTGTAGTCAGCACTCAGTAACTACAAAGCAAAACTCAGCATAATTGAACTATAAATTTCAGCTTAAAAATTATTACCTTGACACTCGCATCATTTCACCACTAGACGCCGCTTTACAAGTGTGAAGTGATAGCAAACGTTTCGCTACATTAGTTACAATGTGTTAATAATTTAACAACTTTACTCCTCGTATTTTAACGAGAATACATGACTTTGGCTCAGTATCAAGTAAATAACTTAAACAACGTTAGCCATTTTTTATATATATATATATATATTAATTAATTATTTTGTTTTGAATTTTTTTTTACCGCACGCATGCGTAGATGTTGGAAAATGATATAGATTATAATTTCATTTAAAAAAATATTTGTTTTTAATTTTTCTCACTTCCGGTTTGGGGTAATTGATACAACTTCCGGTGATATTTTGATTCAAAAAATAAAAAAATGTTATTTTTATTCTTTTTAGGCATTTTGGGATAAGAATGTAACAAAAGAGAAAATAAGAGGGGAAAAAAATTAATAAAATATGGCGATTTTTTCTTTTATTGCCTTTAGTTCCCATCATTAAGAAAATGATGGGAATTTATTTACATTTGGAAAAAGAAATAATTATTTTATTTTTTTTAAGTATTTTTTTAATTGGTATCATTTTTTTACACCACCGGAAGTGGTCTAATTAAGTTAATTTCAAGGTCAGGAAGTTGAATAAATGCATTTTTCCCAGTGGCATTTGAATTTTAAAATTTTAAAATATTTAGATTTAATAAAAAATTGGAATTTAAAATTTGTTTTTAAAAATAACGTTGGTTCAAGTTCGATTTTTTCCTGTTGACTTGAAAAGAGGTAAAAAGGATGAAATAAAAGGTGTTTTCTGTCTTTCGGTTTCCGTTCTTTTACTAAATGTTGGCTGTTTGGGCGTGTAAATTTCGTTGCACCTGTTCGTTTGTTGTTTTGTCGGTCGTAACACGAAACTCTAAAATTGACGTCGTATTTATTTAAAAGTATTTTTTGTTTTTATATTTTTGCCAAGTTGACACTTAAGGCTAGACCTTGGGCTTAAAAGCGAATTTTTAATCGGGCAAATAAAGCCGCTTAATTTAGCACGTTGAAGACGTGACGTCAGCTGTTATTTATTTATATAAACTTAATCGGTTTGATGACTTGACCTTGTTTTTATTGATGTTACCGAGAAGTTGGGTACTGTAAATATGAAATTACATTTAAAGGTGGTTTTGTAGATGTCATTGTGCACAACACCTACTGGTGAAATTGGAAAACAGGTGCGATGATTTTTTTTTTTAAATGCTAAAAAATAAATAATCACGTAAAATTCACTTTAAAAAAAACATTTAAAAAAATTAAAATTTTAAAGAAACACAAAAACTTCGTGATATTTTTACGCGAGTTATGGTTGTTTTCACTTTTCACCACTAGGTGCTCATCCACAGCAATGGCGGCCACCGCGAAAATTGAACAACATTTTGAAATCGCTATTAGTAAAATTTTTTTAATAAATGTTTTCTATCACTATCGCTAAAATTTCACTAGACAAAATCTTAATAATTTTCTTTTTTACTAAATTTTACTAAATTAAATCTATTTTACATTTTAATTGTTCTATCTGAAAATGATGTACATAACCTTTTATCGAAACTTTTATCAACACTGAACACATAACTAAACTCAATTCTCAAACTTATATTTACAGATACTTGATTCATTTTCGTCCGATCGATCATCTCCGATATTTACCTGAACTTGCTCGGGACGCCAATGACGAGATTTGGGCGCGTAGCACGAGATCGCCATGCCCAACTGCCAGCCCACTGCCCTCACACCACTAAAAACTGAGTCGTAAATCCACAAGAGCCAAAAAAAATACAAGATTCAAATCAAAGATCCGATCACCAAGCATCAGTGGTTGCAGCAGCGATGTTGAAACTGCCTCAAATCCATCCTAATCACGGGACACTGCTCGCCAACGACATCCACGTCACAATCCTCGTTGCCATTTCACCTACAAGAAGGTGATATCGAGGGTCGACGAATCTCAAGAAAAAAAAAAAAAACGCATTTTTTATGTTAACTGGCCTTTTTTTTAAATTTTAAATTTTAAAAATTTTACGGCGAATTTTTAATCTTTTAATTTAAATTTTTGTTAATTTTTTCGTTTTTTTCGAGACATTTACACGTGAAATAAGAACTGAGGGACTTTTCCGGAAGTGTTAAAAAGAGTTTTTGCATTTTTCTTTTTTCTTTTTTCTTTTTTTTTTTTTTTCCTTTTTTTATCTGAAAAAAAGGAATTTTGTCGTGAATGGATTGCGAGATCATGGCCAGCCATTTGATGGGTTTCTCGCGCCTTCAAAGTGGGGGCAAAGACAGCGGAGTGGCGGCGACGCCGATCGTGAAGACGGAGCCGACGTCGCAACGAAGTCCGTGCGTGAGTAGCATGGACTACTCGCCGCCCGGCAGCAAGAGGCCGCGCACATCCGACGATCTCACCTTGTCTTCGCCGACAGCTGCCATGGCCATCGACTCGGGGTCGCCCATGAGTGGACATCACTTCGTCGGCGCCGGGTTTTCACCCATGTCCACCACAAGCGACCCATATAGCCCCATTGGTGAGTAATCCATTTTATTATTTTATTTATTTATTTATTTATTTTTTTTGGGGGGTATCGATTTTGGGTATCGATATTTTTTGTTTTTTTAATCGACTTTGTATCGATGTTTAGTAACTGGTTGATTTTAAGGGGTTTAAGTTGGTATTTGTGTAATTTTTAATCGATTTTGTATCGATGTTTTAGTATTTAGTGACGTCTTTGTCGATTTTTTTATCGATATTTTAGTTGGTTTTGGGTCGTTCTAATCGATGTTTTAGTGTTCACTGACTTTTTGTCGATATTTTTTAATTTATAAATATTTTAGTTGGTTTTAATCGATTTTATATCGATGTTTTGTATTTTAGTGACTTTTTGTCAATATTTTTTATATTTTAGTTGGTTTTAGGTCGTTTTAACCGATTTTATATCGATATTTAAACTTTTAGAGAACTTTTGGTAATTTCAAAGACTTATAAATCGACTAATTTTTAGTTAGTATCTATAACTTTAAATTTTTAGTCGTTTTCA
>JAQFZP010000851.1:0-26032 GCA_034695745.1 Geophilus truncorum | reverse complement strand
TTTGCTCACATCTACTAATCTATCAGAGCTGGACCTATGCATGCAATATCTTTTAAACTCCTTGCACCAAGAACTAGTCCCGAAGCGTTTATTGATGAACTGGGAAATGGACGGGATTAGAGCATAAAAGCCACGACGGGAACACAATAAAAGCCGGGATAAGAACAAAACAACACGCCGAAACCGGATAGGAACACAATAACACGCAACGACGCAACCACCACATGAATATCACAAAAGTTAAAAAAAAGAAAAAAAGAAAAACCCATACAAACAACACAATTTAAAAAAAAACAAGCTACTGTATCCCGTAGCGCAGCACGGGTGTACTGCTAGTCTATTATAAACAGAAAAGATTTGAGAGAGTTGAAAAATTGCGTTTAGTAAAATATTCGTAGTTTTAGAAGATTTAACCACATCAATGTACAGAGTTGTTGATAATATCGATAATAATAGCTTTATTTAAGCTCAACATTGATGTTCGGTCTAATTATGTAATTCGTTTACTACCGTACTGCGTGAATTGCTAATGCAGCCGGCAATTGCGCAGAGGACTGTGGGATTTTTATTGAAGATTGACGAAATTGAGGATCCTTTCACGAGCAGCTTTTAATTGTATGTATAAATTTTTTTGTAAAATCTAGGTTTAAAAATATTTATATTTAGTCTACAGGAGAGAAAGCTCGAGTTCAACGTCGAAATCGATTGTGGAAAACCACAGCGATAATTTCATTGATATAAATAATAAAGAAGAATTCGAACGCCAAACAAAATTTATTGCAACATTGCAACTTTCGTTTTTAAAAAAATTCAATACATGATTGGAATATTTTACAAAAATAATTTAGGTTCATCAAAAATCATTAATTGTTATACAAATTTTAGTGTTCAGAATTAATTGGGGAAACCTCGACTTCTTCCATAGTCGATCCGCTTCTTAGCTCCAGGTCTACCTTCCGGCACCCGGTGGAACTTCTCCAAATTCGTAAATGTTGGTGACAATATCGGTTGCATACTGCTTCCAACTTCTTTCTTTTGTGTTCGAGCTTGTCTTTTTTCAAAAGAAAAATAAACAAAAATCCCATCGTAAGGTACCGGATTAACATCCAGCCACTTACTAATCTAGTTGCATTTGTTCATTACGGTCTTCCTCTCCGCTTCGCTGATCTTAATCTTATTCTTCAAGAGTAGAAAGCAGAAAAAATTTGTTATTAAATAACAAATTTTTTCTACTTTCTGTTTCGGTGTAATTGGGTATAAATTCTACCGAAGGATACTTCTTTAATTGACATTCGTTTTCAACTTGAAATAAAATTAAAATGGTATTCAATAATAATTGAGATAAAATTTCTAAATACAATTAAACCTACCATTGGTTTCTCTTCTTTTATCGCAGTCTTTTCATTGTTTGTCAGCTTTGTATTTATCAGCCTCTTGCACGATACTTTCGGTTTCTTTATTGCTCAATTGTCCCTTATCTTATCGTTAGTGCTTTTGTCGTCGATGATTGTGATCTTGTCCACCGCCAACACGTTCAAATTCAAAATGTCCTCTCCATTATTATTAATGTCGGGGTATAGCAGAGGTACCGGTAACAGTTCTTCGTTTTCGAGTAGAAAATCAAAATCGGCATCTACGACTTAATTGCATTTAGCATTTAAAAACTGGTATTAAATAATTATTTACGTGTAAAACAGCGTGGAGAAGTAGGACCGTGTAAGACTGGGGATACCGGGAACTCGAACTCGATCGACTCACTGAAAGTCGGACTGCGACTTACAATTTAGACTCGAAACTGGATTAAATGAGAACGGCATATAATTGTCCAAATCTACAAATTGACAAAAGTAATCAAAAGATCAAACTTAATAACAAATTTCTGCTACTTTCTGGCTCGGTGTATTTGGGTACAAATTCTTCTGGATACAGTACCTCTTAAATAGAACCTGAAACAAAATTAAAATGGTTTTCAATAAACATTGAGATGCAATTTTTTAAACACAATTAAACTTACCATTGGTTTCTCTTCTTTTATCGCAGTCTTTGGTTTGTCAGCCTTGTATTTCTCAGCCCCTTGCACCATACGTTTGATTTCCTCTCTGCTCAATCGGCCTTTGTTGCTGATGATTGTGATCTTCTTCTTCTGTCTAGTGCTCTTGTTCCACCCAGACCAAGCTAATGGAAGCTCCGAAACAACATGTAATCAATACCTTATCAACCGTACGTACGGAAGAAATTTAAATAATAATAATGTAACGTTGATGAAACATTACAAAATACAAAGCAAACATTGAAAAAAGTAATTGTACTTTGGAAAACAAATTATATTTTATTATTTTTACAAAATTATTTTTTATACATCGTAATAGCCATAGAGTGATTCAATGTAAATGGCCACCGCGATTGTTGCTACGATATCCCTCGAAATTGTTTCTGAGATGGCCGTTAAAATAACCATTGGTATTGTTGCCGCCAAAATGGCAACCGCGATTGTTGCTGAGATGGCCGGTAAAATAATGGCCACTGCGATTGTTGCAGAGATGGCCGTCAAAATAATGGCAAGCGCGATTGTTGCTAAGATGGCCGTCAAAATAAAGGGCACGGCGATTATTGCCGCCCAAATGGCAAGCGTAATTGTTGCTGAGATGGCCGTCAAAATAATGGCTACCGCGATTGTTGCCGCCCAAATGGCAAACGCGATTGTTACTGAGATGGCCGTCGAAATAATAACTACTGCGATCGTTGCCAAGATGACCATCGCAATGCCGCCAAGATTACCACATAGATTGTCAGGACTTTGACCAAAACCGAACAACTCTCGAGTAAAATTGATCATTTCGTACATGTTAGTATCTGTATCACACATGTTGTAAATGTTAAAATCGGTGTTGAAACTGATAATTGGATCAATTGCTAAACAAATCTACACTGATCCCTCTTAGATTATATCTATTTTCTAACACGTTTTCGCGACGTTAATTCGTTAAGACGAATTCGTCGCAAATCCCCAAATACGTTTTCTGGATAATTTTCTGCTGTCTCTAACAAGTTTCCCGTAGCATTGTATCGAGAAAATTGCCGTAAAAACCAACTTTTCAATCAATTCTCCTTTTTCCCTTTTAGTCGTACACTCAAACAGTAACTTTACATTGTTCTTATACTACCACAGATTATAACATATCTCCGGATAAATCTTGAATTCTCTGAGAACAAAACATATCGTCTTATTCACAAATCGATGAAATAGAGCCTTGTGCACAGGTATTTGTATTGCCACTCAGAACTTGTAGCAGCTCAACAATCCATACATCTAGATCCCAAAACTAGATTACAAAAAAAAGGTGGAAATAATTCCACGTAAATCCATTGTTTCAGTAGAAATTTCATTAAAAAAAAAAGTATGATTGAAAATGAATTTGGAACATAAGTTAGTTGAAATTCTTCTAGAGATTTTGCATTCGACCAGATGCTTTTTGGAGTCCGGCTAATGAAATACATTAATGCTGCAAGGTATGTAAAAATACGATGTATTGTAGATTGAAAAATTCAGTTAACATTTTCATTACTAGATGGCGGACAATATCTTTTAATAATGTCGCGCCATCTATTGAGTAAAATCTGAACTAGATTATAAAGTGTTGATAGTAATAAAAAAAAAAAATGTATGTGATTTGAGTTTAATGTCATGATGTCAGCTACTCATAAAATGTAAACTGAATTACTAAAAATGTCCAGAATGTACAAAACATGACTTGATTCAATTTTGCTGTTTTTTCACTTTTTGTACGATAATTTTACGATCATAAATCATCACAAAAAGTACACCACCTTGGGCTATTTCCTCTGTAACGAAACTTCTTGGTCAAATTGCTTTTACTAGGACATAATGGGACATCTTTCGAGCCTTAAAAAAAAAAAATCTATTACTGAAAATAAAACCAACCACCATAATTCAAATGTTATTTATTAGTATAACTAATATAGATCCATTACCATCTTAAAAATCACTTAAAAATAAAATACAGCCTTTTATTGAAACGGGCAGCTAAAAAGATAAAAATTATTCTCACATTAATAATTACATCATATAAACTAACAACGAACTTAACCCGAAAATATTACAAACGTCATCCTCGCATCTCTCATTCTTTACCATCTATCAAAAATCTTAAAAATTAAAAAAAACAAAACAAAACAAAAAAAATTACAGCTGCCTCGAAAAATCACAGTACCAGCCACAATCAATCAAATCCAATTCGAAACTCTTAAAAAAAATAACAAACTCGACGAGTTCCGGTTTAATTCGCTAAGGCCTTTAATATTTCATTTTCCGTACGTATGCCTCGTCCACGCCGCCCTTTGCAACCTCGCCAACCGTTCCTCGTCGCTAGGCGACGTGACGTACGCACTCCCTGTCCTTAGTGGACCGGAGTAAGGTCCATTACTGGACAGGGTCTTTCTGATCGGCTGCCGGTCGTTCAACGTAAGTTCACCAAGTTCCATCAACGTCTGCCTGGTGATCCCTAATTTATTATCACTTAAAGTCCCTGTTTCTGCCGCTTCGAGTCTCTGTTTGGCCAGCGAGTCGTTCGAGCTCAGCGAGTTGTTGCTGGTGCTGGACGTGTTGGTGGATCCCGGGCTCACGATCTCCTGAACGCCACCTACCGGCGACCGCGCCTGTGGCGACACTCGCCTCTTCTGCGGCGGAGGATTCAGTTTTGGCACGGGAGGAACGTTATTATTTACATTCGAGTCCATCTTGAAGTTTCTCTGCTCGAAAGGCTGAGGCGACGGGGTCTGCGAGGGGATCTGGGAGGGACTTCTGCTCCCGGAAGTCGGGAGAAGCAAGCTGGTGAGCGGTGATAACCGCTGTGTGGTGTAAGTAGTTGCCGAAGTGCACAAACCGCCGTTGATTAATCGCGGGTTTGTGGTGAGTGCAGTGGGGTTGCAGACCATCGGTGCACCGTAAGTGTGAGCGTAGGTGAAAATGGGGCCCGCGACGCGGGTCGGTGACGTCAGCGCCGACCCCAGGTTGGCAGACCCCAGGTTGGTGTAATGTGAGTGATCGGGAATGCAGTTGGAGTGGTGTTCTTGAAAATCCGGAAGTGAAGCAGGTGCTGATGCTGGTGTCGTGGGTTCGCATAGAACGGGAAGCTTTGCAAATAAAGTAAAATTTAATTTAAATTGAATAAATTGAATAAAATAAAAAAATATTTATTTTCATTAAAAAAATATAATTTCAATTTTACATTTAGTACACGTCCTAAATCTTGATACGCCATCCCCACGTGACCCGCTGGCATCTGGGTCTCCAAGTCTTGGATATGTTGGATTAGTATCTGAATGTGGTTCAGTAAATCTTTGTTTTGAACTAATAACTGATGATTTCGAGCCTGTATGTAATGAAATTTAATTATTTATTGATTTTTCTTTTTCTTTTTACGTATTTCATCATACTTGTGCTTCTAATCGAGCGGCAGACTCCGCGCCCAGTTGATCCCTTAATAGATGGACTTGAGCCACGGCCACTTGGGTCTGTTGCTGTTCCTGCTCCAGACGTTCTTGTAGTAATTGAATCTCGTGGTGAATACTAAGAGGAGATCCAGCGTTGGGGATGTTCTCGATCAGGGGAAGTGGTTCTGCCATCATGGAAGAGTAAGTCTCGCCACTCGTCTAAAATAAAAAAGATATTTTACCCAAAAAAAAAAAAAATTAAATTTATTATTACTAAAAATAAAATAAAACCGAAATTACCAAGGGTGAGTTTTTGGATGAATCTTTGACCGGTGGTGGAGGTAAAGGTTCCAACTGTGTAGGCCTTTGCACAACTTTCTTCTCGCTTTCTTGAATTTGATTCATCTCTTCCACTTGAATGTCACAACTGTTCGGATCTGACGTTTGCTCTGTTGCTGATTTAACTAAAATTATTTTTTTTATATAAATTTTTTTTATAAAAATTAATATTAAAAAAATAAAAATTCTTACCCTTTGTTTTGTCACTCGCAGCATCGCTACTCCTCTCGCTATGAGCGTCTTCTTGAGTGTCGAGATTGTGCTGCGCGTGTTGAAGACTCAGTTTGTGTCCCACTTCAAACGCCTGGCCAACAGTACGGACTATGCGCATTGCCTGACTCTGAAACAGAGAAAAATCAATACGAATGACGACACGCGTTTAAAGTTCACTCCGACCAACTGCAAGTCTGCAACTGAGAATTTACACGATAAAACGAAAGAAAGAAAAAAAATACCTCGAGGTGAATATTTTCCAAACTATTCCACTTTTGCTGATTCCCCTCACCACACCCTTCACAATCATCATCATCATCATTATTATCATCATCGAAAGCAGTCTCGTTGACGATGACGTAGGACGGTCGAGGATGTTGCTCCACGTCGACCATCATTTTGTTGCAATGCAAATCTCTGCGAACTCGATCGACTTCGGGATCTCGAAACGACAATTTCTTTCTAGGTTTCTCTTTGACTGTCAACATGTCGCGTGTTTTGTCAGGGATGAACTGCCATTCCTGACAAGCCAGAGTCTAGCCAATAAATTATTCTCCGCTGAGCAATCTCGGCCAAATTTTTCCATCGGGTTCTAATTTCTTAGATGTTTGTTACCAACTCCACGATAGATCCGCGTTTTTCACTCACCACGCCCAGAGATGCAGAGATGTCGTTTTTCTAGACGAGCTCGTTAAATTTAAACGTATCACCCATAATTCCGGTTAATAAATGTGTAAATATACATCATTCGAGCGAAAAGTGCAAGGTGTTGCGCCTGCAAAACATGGGCTCAAATGCGCGCAGATGCTTTGCTCTCTCCTCTTTGTGACTATTTTTGGTTTTGGCACTAACGTATGCCAAACTATCCAAAGATCTGCCCCTGCGTTCGTTCAGATTGGCACCGAGATGAACTCAGGTAGAAAAAGAAGCAAAGGATTCGGATTTACGAGGCGAATCCAGAAGGATAACAGTTGTGGGAAATAAGAAAAGAATTTAGCTGGGGTATAAATAAATAAATAAGTAAATAAATAAATATAGATGACAAATTTTATATTTAAAAAAAAAAAGGATATTTCAATTTTGCTGCTTTTTTTCATTAATATTTCAACGTTTGTATTTTTTATTTTTAAAGATGATCTTTAAAAATAATGTGGGAAAATAAAAAATGGCGAATAAAAATGCATAAAATATGAGAGTTGAGAGTATTACATAAAAAGTTGGCGTGAGATAGCAAAGCAATTGAGTCATAATTCATCTTAGTCTCATTCAACTTTTACCCCGAAGAAGATTAATGATTTTCCTTCTTTCTTTCAAACCACTTTATTCCCACTTCCAACTTTTATAATTTATAACCCCAGTTTTCAATACAATAAATAAATAAAAATTATAAAATTAAATTTTTCTCTTGTTAATGAAAATTCCCATCGTTATCCAACAGTCTAAACTCAGTCACGACTTGCAACACAAAAACACACAAACAAAAAAAAAACAAAAAAAACAAAAAAAAATGGGTGGGGAAAAAAGATAAGCTTTCAAAACACACAAACAGAAACCAGAGAAAATTTTTTTTAGCAACAATTTTTTATTTTTAGACTATGTTTATATTTAAACAGTCTTTTTTCCCGTGCAGACTTTTATTTTCAATCGAATTTAGCCCTTTTGTCGGGATAACGTCCTTCGAATAGTAGAAACTCAATGTTCCTTCAAGGTGTTATGTCTCGAATAAAAGCAGAAACACATGCGAATCCCTATTTTCAGCCTGAATAATCATTTCAAGACATCGAGGAATCCACTGACCTACAACTTCGCTGCATTAAGTTTAAAATCGGGGTCTCGAATGCTCAACAGCTGCTTCATTCAATTCTTTTTCTATTTTCCGTTCCCACCCATTTGTTTTATGGTTTCCTATTCCTGTTTATTGTGATTGAAGCACTTACAAAAGTTAATTAAAGTTTACCTTTTTATTCGACTTGAACACGTTGCATTTGAATACATTTGTGCTTCCGTCTCGAGCGATGTAACTGAAAATTTTCAAGTCCTGAGAGTCGTGCGACACGTAGAAAATCCTGAAATCAATTTGAGGAATTAAAATTTTACTGAAATTGAAACTTGAAAATTTTATATTTATTTCCATTCGACTTAAAGGAGAGTTGAACCGTGAAATTACGTCTGACTTTCAATGTACACGGATGAATGAGAAAGTCTCAGATTTAATCTCGTTAAGTCTGATATAAATCCCAAATTTATGTTTAGTATTTAATTCACGAACCTGTAAATTGGATGACTCATCACTGTAAGTCGGCTTTCGTCCCACCACTGATTTTTCTGTAAAAAAAATAAATAAATAAATAAATTAACTTTTATATAAAAATTAAAAAAAAAAATTAAAATTTATTATAAACATTTACGATTATTACTTTTTTCTTTTTCCTTAAGGAAACTTTAACTCCATCGACCGATACTAAGATGTTGACTTTCTTTTTCTTGATGGCTTTTGCTTTAAATTCATACTGCAACGAGAGAAATGATATAAAATGCAAATTAAATCCATTATAAAACCACAAAAGTAGGTGTTTATATAAAAGTGCGGAAGTCGTCAATTACACAAGAGTGTCACCTGATTGCGCTTTACAGGGGTAATTGGGTGAAAAGAAGAGGACAAAGCGGGAGAATTATTTAATCGATATTTATAACGTAGAAAACGCGGTAAAAATCCGACAATTAAACCATTGAAAGCTTATGTTACATTACAATTTCCACGTTAATGGTGTGCAGTTCCACGCTGCAAATTTTATAGGTCGAATCCATAAAATGCACGAATGCTGGCAATTTTGTTTCGTTTCTACGGAAAGGGCATGGTGTCAGCGTTTGCAATTACAGATGGATGAAATATGGGTGGGTGCGAAATGAGGAAAGCATCAAACCTTGAATAAAATACACGTAAACGCCCAAAAAATATTCTAAAACATGTAATAAATTATTCACTTTGAAATATTTTTCATTAAAATGAATGAATTGTAAGGAATTTTGTTGTTTGTCTTTTTTTTTAATATTTCTTTTCTTCCCTGCAGATGTTGGTTTGTGCACGAAAAATGTTTGAAATGCAAATGAGAACTTTTAAATTGAAATTTAAACTTAAAAGAAAATTTTTTTTTGTTGTATTATTGAAAATGAAAAGATGAGACTCTTATATTTCGTCATGTGAAACAAAAAATCCTAATTGAAAGGGCCGATCTCTGCAGTATTAAGCACATTTTATCAAATGCTGCAGTGAGCAGAAACTACTTAAAGATGAAAAGTCATCAAGAGGGAGAACTGGAGGAGTTTAATCTTGATGACAATAAAAGTCTGAGAATGACAGTTGACATTTGAAATAAAAGAAATGAAGATGTTCAAACTAAAGAAAGAAAAAAAATAAAGAAAAGATATCCTAAACTAATTATAAAGTGAATTTTAATTAATAACAAACCTAGCAACATCTATCCAAAAAACATGGAAATCAAATATTCAAATTTTTGAAAAAAAAACTGAATTTAATATTTAATTTTTTTTTAAATTAAAATTTATATTAAGTATGATTTCTAATGTTATACTATAAAACAATATTTTTGTATCAGTATTTATAAATATCCAGAATTGAAATCAATATTTTAAAAAACTCATGTATCAAAATCATAATTAGAATTCATTCTTCCAATTCCAATCCCCAACACAAAGTAAAAAAAAAATAAAATAAATAAATAAAAAAACAACCCTAATTCACTCCTCATCATCATTTATCAGTACCCCATTATCATCTCTTAAACCACACAGCAATCAACTTCCTGTTTCATTATCAAAATGAATTTATTCGATAATGTATTTCGTGCTCAAGAAGCTTCAAATTCCTTTTCTCAAAGCTTCATATCTCCCAGTCACCATCAACTCAGTAGTTAAAAACTTCTTCCTTCATTTCAACTAAAATAAAAAGAAAAAACTTCTTTCAACATGACCCTGTTTTCACTGAATTTGTAAAGTGCATCAAAGTGCAACTCTCTCTCAAAAAAAAAAAAAAAAAAAAAAAAAGTGCATTAAGAGGTTTATGTAATGTAAGAGACTCCTTTTCATTTTCTACATCATCTTAACCCTTTTCTCCTCCATCTTAAAGCCACACAAGCAAGGCCAAGCTAAAAAGATTTGATCCAACACAAAGCGAAGAAAAAAAGATTTAAAAAATGACGTAATTTATCGCCCATTGCTGGTTTCGGTCAAAGCTGAATGACGTCAACAGAGTGTTTGTAGCTTTCGAGGAGAGAAAAAAGTGCTGATAAAGAAGGAAACATCAAACTGATGACAGATTAATCGTATTGTTCGGTAATCTCGTGATGCGATCAGGGTGGAAAGAAGAAAGAGATTAATTGCAATTCGCAATGGGAAATTAATAATTCACATTTACTCAGTAGTAATTACAAGAACGTGATTAATGAATATTAGTTTAGATTAGGAAAGCAATTGATTACTTGCGATTAGTAATTAGGTTTTGAATGAATCGATTTTTATTTAATAAACATCTGGTATTTAGAGTCGATTTACGTTTAATGTCTGTTTGAATGATGATTTAGAAGGAGTTTTAAATGAAATTTGTTTATGGCTTGAAAAATAAAGCAGCAATTATTTCGGCTCGAATTCGTTCCCGTTTAAAAATTTCGTTTTCCATTCACTTCCGGTTCAAAAAGTAAATAAAGATAACAGTACGGTATTACACTGAAATCTGTGTGAGATTTCATAAAATTCAATTATTCGTTAGAGACGACTCGCTTTGACCAATTCTAACTTGTAATTACTAAATACCGAGTAGTAAACTCAAAAATCTCGTCGACAGGGTAAAAAAATCTTTAAAAAATCTCAAAATATCTTTGCAAATCCCAATAAATCTTTATAAATCCTAACAAATCTTGGGATTTTAGTTCTAAATGTGTCCCGAAATGTGTGGGGTTTCAGAGATGACGTCATCAAATCTTCATAAATCTCAACAAATCCCCATAAATCTCAACAAAAATCTCCGTAAATCTCAACAAATCTTCTAAAATTTGACAAATCTCTGCAAATCTCTAAAATTTATAAAAATCCAATCTCTACAAAAATCTGAAGATTTGCAAATCTCGTCAATTAAGTTTAAGTTTTGATTGGTCTGATCCCCCTCACCCCCCCCCCCATAAACACTCGCATTTGCACTCTCCCTAGTGAGAAAACCCAACATCACAAACTGCATCATTTTGCTTACATTGCGTCATATTGTGCCAGTTTTGTCTGCATTATAATTTACACAATATTAATTGTGTAACTGAACACTTGCGCTTGCTAAATGCAACAAAAATAGTTACAACTTTTGCCTCTAGTTGGCAGTGCCCTAAGAGACAAGTAATTTATTTTCAGAAGTGTCATACTTCTATCTTTATTTACTTCTATTGTAACTTTTAATGCGTATTCTTTTATCTTTCTATTATTTACGACTTTACAAATATAAATATTTAAATTCCATACAATTGTTTCATTAATTCATTTTCTTTATTTACATTAAAAAAAAAAAAAAAAAAAATTCTAATTAAAATAAGCCAACGAGTCTCATTATCTCTTATTTTGTGCCGCACTAAAAGACGATTTATTAATTAATTCCACACATTTATAATCCAAATCGTCATCCATTTTAATTACTAACGACTAATGGAAACTTCTCTTTATTCTCCTGATTACATTAAGAAAACATTCTTGTACAGTACTTAAAGAAAAAAAATGTATAAATCAATGCAAGAACCTTCACCATTTTTTGCCGCCATTTTTCATTGTAAATCTATGGGGCTTTAGGCTTTAGTGTTGCGGTTATCATTTTTCGCCCATCAGACAACGTTACACGTTGCAAACGATATTAATTTGCTGTTTGTGTGTAGTAAAAAAAAAAAAAAAAAAAGATTTCCACTTTGGTGATATTAATAACAATAAAAAAAAAATGTCAATATAATAAAAACATTATCTCCTGCTTCAAAAGACTTTTGTTTTTTCGTTGTGAAAACCCAATTTATATCTTCTCCTTCAATTCGTCATAAAAAAATCAAGCCAAGGACAGGTAGCATCCATGTCTCGATCTTTATTCAACCCCAAATTGGATTTTGTTCAGTTTTTATAGTTCGCAAGGTCATTCGCAATTGACGTCATTCGAGGGGAGTCCTTGACGCACTGACGTCAATGGCGGTAAATGCACCTTGAGATTAAGAATTCCGACTTGGTTTGGAATAATAAAAGATGTATTCAACTCCGGAAGCGAGGAATTGGTTCTTTTGCTGTTTCTCGAGCGTTTCACCACTGAATCTTTTACGAGCCGTCTTCGCGGATGAGGGTCAATTGCGAGATTGAAAAGTTAAGACCCGGTTCCGAATTAACCTAATTTTCACAAAAGGCAATTTAATCCCAGCTTGAAATTAGGGGTTTAGCACTGAGAACGCGTGGTGCTTGTTTTCAAATTCAAATGTAATTTAAAAATGGTATAATTTAATGGAATGTGACGTAAACAAGATTTTTAAAGTCGAGATTGAGTTTAAATTTAAATTTACTCTATATACAATGTGGAATAGAATTTTAGGTTTTAAAAAACGTTGTTATCTGTTTTGATTTTTTTACTTTAAATTGAAAGTTAAAGAATTTTTTAAAAGTGGTGAACATGAATTCAAAGATGGGAGAAAATCAATTTCATGCCTTTAGAGCTAAAAGCGCATTCTAGTTATTGGTGACGTCATTCAAACATATTTCAATGTGGAGATTCTTATAAAGTCAAAAGATTTTAAAGATTTGTTGAAATTTTTAGAATTTTTAATGTATTTTTAATAATATTCAAGATAATTTTTTTTTTAATTTAAACATTTTAGAAATTTGCAAAAATTTATAGAGATTTTTAAGATTTTCAGAAATTTAGAAAAAAAAAAAACTACATTCAAAAAATTTTAAAGAGTTATTGAAATTTTTCATAGATTTGTTGAGATTTGTTAAAATTTTTAGAATCTTTAATAAATTTTTAAGATTTACAGAGATTGTTTTTTTTTAAAACAACATTCAAAAATTTTGAAGCTTTGCAAAGATTTATAGATTTATTTAAGATTTCTACAGATTTTAGAAAATTTTAACATACTATTTGAAATTTTTCACGGATTTATAAAATTGAGATTTAAGATTTTTAAAAATTTTTTGCTTTGTCAAAAAGACTTTTAAGAATCACCTCGAACCTCTTAGAAAAATATTATTTTTCTACAATATTAATTTTTCGCGTCCGTTGTCATCAATCAATAATATGAAAAATAAAACCGAAACTCGAGATGGAAATGAGGTGCGTTATAAGAGTGTAAAATGTGGAAAAGCCACTGAAGGACTTGCAAGAGAGCGAGAAACTCATCGGAGTGGAGCGAACCACCAACTGGGTAAAACTCGCAATTGATCAAAAAGAATGTAAAACTGACGTCACGCAGTCTTGAGAAATTTTCTTTTTTATTTTCGGGCAAAGGAATAAAAGTGGCAGACATTTGGCAAGAAACCCGTGATAAAAAGAAAAGGATATAAAAAAAGGGTTATGGTTCCAACAAACCGAGCCAAACAAAAAGAAATGAAGCCAAACTGAATGCAACGCGGACTAAAAGGTCTTCCAACTATTACTAATGTTTTAAATAGTTTTCTTTAATTTTCTTTTACGAAAGGGCACTTTCTCTCGTGACCTTGTCCTTTCTAATTACACCGTTTACCTACTTACTAACGTAATCTTGTTAAAAGCGACCGCTACGACAACACCAAAACGGCAAATATTATTCATGGTTAAATGGCTTAGAAAGTGTTGAACAAGAGAATTTACTTTGTGTTGTTGTCAGGTGTAAAATCAGCTTCCGGTATTAGAATTATTAAATAAATATAGAAATAGACTTAAAGGTAAAATGAATCGAATTGGTTTATTGTAAAAAATGAATGAACCTATCATAAACACTAATTAATCGTAGCCAGAAGATTTTTAAAATCCCTAAATCCTTTCGCGATCGTTATTGATAATAAAATGCATTATGGGACTGTGACGTAGAGAAACCTTGTTCTTGCTAGTTCCAAGCTTAATCAAGTTAGTCAGAAAACCTGGCACGACTCCACACAGTTAAATAAAAAAATGCTTAAAACCTCATTTGGCAATGATTAATTAATGTTTACGATATGTTTATTTATTTTTCATAATAAAACTCAGTTCGATTCACTTGACCTTTAAGGGATATAAGAAAAATTAATATTTGTATTTATTTCAAATGTGATTAAAGTTACCTAGGAGAATTTGTTTTCTTCGAATCTCTTTTCAAGCCTAGTGGAAAAAGTCTTTTTCTGTACAAGGAATGGATTTTGCCTAGTGTATTATTTATTTTGTTAACAGCACAAGAAGTAAATAGAAATAGATGTGTGACATTTTTTGGAATGCTGTAAACAAGTGGCAAAAAATGAATTATTTTTTTTCCAATGTTTTCATAATGTGCAAAAATGTAAAATGTTAGTACAGTATAGTTTAGTTTTTTGGGTGAAATTATTTCCATGTTTAAAGATGTTATTAGTAAACTAACCATAAAATCCATTATATATATTCTTTTAGTATTGTAATCAGCATTATATTAAAATGATGATGAAAATTGAGTAACATTTATTTTACATCACAATTTTGAGAAAATGCTTATTTCTCACAATACCGTAATATACAAGTTTCTAGATTGTGGGTCCTTACAGTGCTCAATGAAAACGTCAACTGGGTAAATAGTACCCAGATGTACCATTAAAGGAAATAGGAAATAGGCATAAAAAAAAAAAAAAAAACTTTTTTCCCAATCCCAAACTTTAAAAATTGCTCACTAAAAGTAAAGCTTATATGTCGAAAACATCCGGGACTCGCGGTATCCTGCTATTAGATATTGGGCAATACCGAAGACCATTAATTTGCTATCTTTAAACCTTAGCTTCAATAATCTGCTAAGATTTTATAATAAAAAAAAAGTTGTGCAACCAAAAACTAATAGAAGTTTCAAAAGAAAACCGATTTTCCAACCGTGACTCGCGGGAATTTTTGGATTTCTCGTAGCAGCATTAAAATCATTGAAGTATATGATAAACTAAAAGTAAACATGCAAATGTAAACCAGATGGAAAATATGAAAAGTTTAAGCTAATTACTCTATGCACCAAAAGTCGGAAATAATACAACCTAATTAACCAAGAATTCAAGAGATGAAACCAAAAGATAAAATTCCACAGCCTAGGTTACAGATCTATTGTTTGTAAAGAATAAATTAAATTTTTGCAACAAAATAAATTTAAAGTACAATTCAACCTAAATTTAATCTCGCATCTCGCATCTCGCAATGAATGTTGTTTACAAAATCGCACGTGTAGAGTTTTGTGTTTTGGTTGCCATGGATATGGAATGACGCCAAAGACTTCACATATTACGTACGTCGTTGTATTTTAATTCCGACTTATTACACAAAAACAAACTCATATTTCCAAGACAACAGACGAATAATTACCTTTGACCTTTGTAGACACACGATGTTCAGTTTCAATTTACTAAAATTGGACGCAATTGGATTCATTGTGAGAGAAATGTTTGGTTGAGATAGTCTCAATTTCCATTTCGATTTTCATGCATCTTTGCAACGCCGTTAGATTCTTTGATCTTCGCGTTTAATGTTTTGGCTTAGAGAAGTAAATTTAGACGCTTGTTTAATAAGGAGAGATAAAAACAAACTGCGGTAATTATGCGGCGGAATGAGAAATTTCAAAACATGTACAGCATTAAAACCAAGAGTTTGTTTTGGATTATGTTTGACGCCTTTCAGCTGTGGCGAATACAAGTAGCAGTTCTCGGAATTGTACCGTAAAGTTAAAATTAATGTTGCACTCGTCCGACTTTTCGCAGTAAAAACTTTAAAAATGTCGTAAAGATGACACCACGTCGTATGAATCAATTGTAACATCGTACGATGAGTGATGTGTGAGCTTGTGACTATTAAAAAAAGTAAACACTGTAAACCAATGAAAACATTACAATCCTTTTAAATGTGGTCAATGCACATATTGGTCCAATTAATGCCGTTCTGACGTTTTTTCACATCTCAAAGTGTGACACGTGACACGTCAAACGAGCCAAAAAGAGATTAAATACGACGTCTTTTTTTAATTTTTTACTAGGGCTTGACCGATTCTAATATCGGTATCGGCCGATTTTGGGTGCCGATTCCAATTTTTCAAAAATAGAAATTGAATCACGTTTTTATTATGTTTTCATTGCAAACGTAATAAAAACGTTAACAAAATACATCGATTTTGTTGTTTTTCTAAACGATACCGTTTGTTAAATAATTTTAAAAAATAAAAAAATTTCGAAAAAATATGGCAAAAACAAATTTTAGCACATAAAGAGAACCAAATTAAATTTAAAATGTTAAATTTAAAAAAAATAAACATAAAATGTTTATAAACTTTAACTACGGTAATGTTGTAACCTTGTTTTACTAAAACATGAAAAATTAAAATTGGGAAATTTTTAAAAAAAATATTGGAATCGGTACCTATCAGCCGTTATTTTATTCAGAAATTTGAAATCGGCCGATTTTCCCCATATCGGTTAAGCCCTATTTTTAACGTTAAAAAATGAGAAAACTCGACGTTATTTTAACCTTACCACATCCAAGTTTTACTTAAAAAGTACCTTATCATCACATAAACAATTAATGTACAACTTTGAACCGTTTTCCAACTATTGCCCAACCCATGATATAACCACAATAAATTTTCATTTATTAAAACCACAATTAATCCGCACATTTGTCACCTGACTTTGCTAATTCTTGCTAATTGAAACATATAAGGAGTGCCATTATACAATATCCCTAAACATCTGCCCTTCAAAAGCTCTTCGCAGAATCTATGCCGCAAGACTCTGCGTGAGATCCAATTTTCAAATTTTGGAAACTTCCCAACAAAGACCGGGGGATTACTTAAAGCAAAACTCAACTCTCGTTCGTCGAAATCCATATTTCCAGCCATTATACGATGCGTCGTTAGACAAGTGAAATATCAGCTTCAAGTCCTGTCCTAATCAACTCACTTGTTTGAGCAAATCTATTGTTTATTCTGAGCAAAGACTGATCAAACCCTCCACCTAAAACCCCTTAGAGAAATGTAAACACTACTAATGCGCCTCAAATGCACAAAGCAATAACAAAAGTGGATTTCAAAGCACTGCAAACTAGAGTTGCAAGCGGGTCTAAAATTTTAAACCGCATCCATCCGAATCAACTAATTTTTCATCCGCATCCGCTAAATCGTGGTTATCTTCGAAAAAAAAACAACGCAAATATATCCGCGGTTTTAACAAGTTTACGACCCAAACCTGCTTTGACCCGCGGACACCCGCGGATAGGATACATGCAACTTTACTGCAAACTTCTTCAATCAATTTCCCTAGGTCAAAGTCGTAAAAACTTGCATGGGATTGGAGTAGTAAAATCCCTTTTTCATCAACTTGCATCACAGAAAAACGTCGAAAATCTTGTGGGATGGCATAAAAGGTGGATTTAAGAGGAGCGATGCTTCACACCACTTTCTACTTTGCACAAAACCCCAGGTGAGCAGATAAAAGCTGATGACGAAATCGGCGAACGCTGCCAACCAGAGATACCCGACTGCCATTATTCACAAGCACAGCTTCCAGTCGTCTTAACCTTCCAACCAGAAAGTTCCCTGCTGACTCACTAAAAGCATCAATTTCCTCTTGATAGTAGATCACTATACTTGAATTGCCCAAGTGCAGCAGTATTAATAAATCAATTTAATAAATTGAGATTGCAATTTAACCGGCTGGTAAGAAGGGAAAATTACGTTCAGGAAGTATAAATTACCTCTCAATGGGGTTTTTAAAGAAAGAAAGTTAAGTGAGTTACGGTAAATGTTGATAGTCAATTACACCGTAATGAATGGCAATATTTCTTGGTGTGAGTTTTTACGTACATTTTTTAAGCTCGTTCGTTAGGGACTTTTTAAAGTGGGTTAATAACAAATTAATGTTTAAATTTCGCTATTTTCGTGTTAAAATGTCAGCGAAATATTGAGACTCTCGATATTATGCTAGGAAACTAGATAATTCGAATTATCTAGTTTCGTTTGCCATTTAACATGGAAAAATACGGTAACTAATTTCGTACACGACATTTTTGAGTATTTACGTACGTTACAGTCACTTCAAACTTCGCAAGTTTAAAACTTACAAAGTTCGAACTTAAAGAATAGTTTAAACAAACATAATAAAATCTACTGATTTTTCCTCATTATTTTTTTTATTTTACTAAATTCTCAATCTTTAGTAAATTTCGCAATTATTGTGTTTCTTTCCACTTTGTTTAGGTAGCCAGCAGCTTTTCTTGCTTCTCTTATTGAAATTAATAAATAAAGCCTCTGCTCGGTCACGATTTCTCAACAACCCTTCACATTTAAACTTGCAACTCAACTTGTACAACATATAGAAGCAATTCAGTATTTTTCCACTCTGTCCATCACAACGCAAATAAAATGAAACGCAATTCCCCATTCAGAACATGTGTAGTGTTGTGTAGTGGTTGACATTCTTCCTCAATGTGCTTTGGTTGAATTCCCCAAAGTACTAAAAACTCACAAAGCACCAATTGCCTCAATGGATCTGACAGGCTTCACTTGCTTCAAGTATTTTATTTCTAAAAGAAATCTAATGCCACGAATTAGATTCACAAACAAACGTAATTATATTACACGGCTCTAATTAATAATCCCACATTCAAAGCAGACCAATAAGACCATTGCTCTTCAATTAACTCGTGAGTAAATAAAATCTTGCGTTCTGTAAATAAAACTCACTTGTGGTTTTCAACTTTTAATAACTTTTACCTCAGGCTGTAAAACTATATAAATAAATAATCAGCCGTTTATATAATAAATATTTAGATTGTAAAGTAATTCACTAAAACGTACAGTAAACTTTTTGCAGTAAATAAAAATAGTAATTTCCACAATTATAGATCAGTGTTGCCAACAGACGATGAGAAATGAATGAGTTTTTCGTAAAATTTATTAATATCAAATTTTAAAGAGATAGTAGTTCTAAAATTATTATGTTCATTATGTTCATTGCTAACCTGTAAGTGGGTCAAAAACGTTTTTTGTTCATAAACGATAAGTCGAAACTTTAGAAAGTTTGAGAATCACTGTCAAATAAAATATTTCAATCAAACTTTTTAGAATGCCACCCCCGCAGTTATTTTTATAGGTTTCCAATAGTTACTGATAAAAGAGCATTTGAGTTGTATGAATCGCTTTTGGTAGAAATTGGAAATCAACAACCACCTGTGGTGATGTAAACGACAAATTATTCAGAATTTCAAATTCGCCAAATTATAATTACATTTAAAGGTCAAGTGAACTAAACTGGTTTATTATTAAATATGAATCTACACATCACACACAGTAATTAATCATCGCCAAATAATTTTTTGATACTTTAAATTTTGCAAAAAAAAAAAAAAAAAAAAAAACCATCGCACATAGTGAATGCCAAAAGAAAAATGGATTCTGAGATTTCAGAGTTTGTGACACACGAAAAATCTGCGCGAGAGAATTTCGGAACTAAATCCTGGATCAGTCGCTACAAACAAAAAACAAAAAAACAATGAAAGCATTGTAGGTAATTTCTGATACATGGGCAGCAGACTTCGTGACGTTGTAAATCGCAGCAGTTCACGTTCACTTTTCGCGATAATTTTTTTTTTTTTTTTTTTTTTTTAACGTGTCTGGAAATCATTTGGCGACGATTAATTACTGTCTGTAATAAGTAGCTTCATATCAAATAATAAACCAGTTCAGTTCACTTGGTATTTACATAATTTAATACTATAAATGAAGAATGCAGTCTCTTTCAAAGTGTAATTTTCATCGTTTTTCTTGCATGGGAAATATCTAACTAAAGTTTCAACCGTATAATGTTATGGTAAATTAACCAATTTAATCCCCAATCCAACATTGATGGTGCAATTTTCTTTGCCAAACTGTTTTAGGCAATGGGAAGTGCTGGGTGTTAGGTGTTCACCAACTCTTATCCAATTGCACAAGTTACACTAGCGCCCTCTAGAATATATTGCATACATTTGAGCATTGCAAGCACGTACGCCTATTTCTACTTAAAGATTATGTGCATGATTTGAACTTCCGGCTAGAATTTTTACAAAGGTATATGCCCGTTTTTTAAAAGATGAGTTCCTGTCGAGCAACAAAAAGAGAAATATTTGAAGAAGTGAATTGGAGCGTCAGAATGAATGGTGATGATTCTCATTATCATTCAGAACGCCACTTGTTATTTCCTTCCATTTGAAAATTTCATCAGATGAATTGGCTTTCAACAAATTTTAAAAGCATTGTAAACTGTTTAATGAGTCTTCATCAGACTAGAAAAACGGGTTATGTATCTAAATGAGGTTTTTTTTTTTTTTTTTTTTTAAGGTTGAAACTTGAACTTTATTTAGTTTTAAAGTACGGTACTAGGGAAATTATCAAGAGGTGAAGAGTGACTAAAAGCAATTTACTGGCAATTAAGATCCGTAAAATCAGAAATTTAATTTGGAGACCATAAAACCCCATCTTCGCCGGTAAATTCTTTAAAGTTAAGGTTTCAGTATTTTTCGTAAAAAAGTCGTTGATGAAATTAATATTTTTAAGATTATCAGTTTATCATATTTAATTTTGAATGAGAATGATATCTCATAAGTCAGTGAAAAAACAATAAATTTCTTTCAACACACCCTAAAACAAGTTAAACGAATTGGTTTTACTGGTTAAAATCACACACGATGTCGTTTGCAAAAGCAAATAAAATTTAAAGCACAAATGACGCATTTGTCCCATTCAGTGATAAAGACTGGATGTCTCGAATTTTATTTAATGTTGCAAACGACATCGTGTGTGATTTTAACCAGTAAAACCAATCCTTGACATCCTGAATGTTAAGATACCTTTGAAAAAAGTTGAAAATTTAGTTCAATATTATGCCTTCTTTTTAAAAGTTTACGTGAGCCTTTTAATCACATTAGGGAGTTAGGGAAAACACAAAGTACAGTAGGTACTTTGTGTAAAGAAAAAAGTTACTGAATGACTCAATAGAGTGCTTGTTGTGCGCAGGCGCAGTAAACAGTAACGCAGTGGACAACGAAGTTTGAGGAATAACTTTGTAACTTCAATTGCGAAGTGGATCAGGCACGACGAAGTTTTTCGCAAACTTTGTTACTTCATCAATTCGAACTTCGTGATAAAGCTTTTCTAACTCTCTATTCATATACTTTTTTTTATCGTAAATCCTCGAATTGTGTGGAAGGCAATCTATTTGAACGCAGATCTAAAATTTTGCACAGGAAAGTATCAAATTTATGCGCAAAATACAAACTCAATTTTGCAAATTGAATGCAAGTGCACTATTTGACAATTTATGTAACCGTAATAAAAACTGTGTAAATTAAAAAAATCCTTTAAAATTTTTAAAATTCCTTTTCGACGTTGACATTTTCTTTACCCCATTTCCAAAAATCCCCTTTTCCCTTCATTTATTATTTTTATTTCAAATTCTACCAATCCACTAATTCAAACATTTTTTCGTCCCATTCCATCCCATAACTCAGCAATGTTTGTTTTAAATCCAACTGCAGCACACTTCCTCTTCCCAAAATAATCTTTATTTTTGAATCTTTCCTCCAAAACAAGTGAACGCTCCTTTAATAGCCGACGAGTGAATTAAAACTCGAATCGAACGCATCCCTCGAGCTCGCAAACAAGTTCCATATTGCCGAATCGGCCAATCCCTTGTTGACCCGCACAATAAAACACAGAAGACCTCTTAACGTCATTAATTGATTTCTAATTAAAAGTGGTAATTAAGATGAATAGCAAACATCCAACGTAAGAAACGAACTAAGGAGCTTGGGTCTCATACTTCCCCTCAACGTTTGATTAATGCCAACCCTTACGACTTACAGCAGACATTCTAGCGACGACCTTTGCTAATCATTTATTGATCCTTGAGCGAGAGTTGAAGTAGAAGCGTCTTCACTTACCCTAATACGTCTCATGGCTGCCACGATTTCCACTCTGCTGCTCGGTCTGGGAACATCCAGCGATCCGATGTACTGTGGGAGAAAAGAATTTTTTGAATTGATAAAAGAAAATTTGAGTCAATAAGGTGGAAGTAAAGTGAAAAGAGTTGAGATTGAAATGAATTTGCTTTCACTTGATAAAATTTATGTTTGAATTTTTTTTTTTTTTTAAAGATGCAGGCAGATAAAAATTTATATTTTGTGATTAAATCTGGAAATTGAATAACTTTGATGCATTGTTTTAAAAAAAAATTAAAAATTGATGTAAAATATCGGTTTTCATATATACACAGCTTTTGTCCGGAGGTGTTTATTAGATATGCAAGAAATTTGACCTTGAATTTCAAAGTCATTTTATCCAATAACTTTAAAACCACATAGGGTAATTTAAAAAATAAAATTTTTAATTAGAAACATGTGAAGCTTCGTGTAATTAATTAAGATGTGAAATAACAAAAAATAATTAAAAGTAACTTAAATTTTCAATTAATACTCAATTAATTCCAAAATCGTTGATTTGGTTTTTCATACATAAAAACTTATTGATTTATTTTCGTACATTTTTATCCCACTTCTACACAAAAATTACCCTTTATATCGAACGGAACACTGTCATCCATATTAATTTTCCAGAAATTATTCTCCCGATTATTTTAGCCGCTGGCTCTGGACTAACATACGGCCCAAACATTGATTTTAGATACGAGTATTTTTCCAAGTTTCCCAGTAGACGAAATATTCGATCGGAGGATTTTCTGTCGCGACAAAATATTCTACCAGAGGCGAGAGGATTACCGCAACTCTCTTTTCCTAATCATCTCCATCTCTCGGTGAAATGCAAAATAAGAAAACTAATCTGCATCATTTGTTAAACTCCGTATTTCTCGAATTAGATACCTACACAGGCTTTTATTAATTTCGTGGACTGTTTTTCCTGTGTGTCAATTCCGAGAGTGCGTTATTATTTTCAATAAATCTTGTTTTCTAAAATCCATAATACTTTTGCTATCATTTTTCATCTTAATGTTCGTAAAATGTTATGGGTGCATTTCTATTTCGAAGTGCGCTTTTAAATCGAGAAAAATTTAAAATTCTGCGAGTTATATGAAGCAGAATTAGAATTATATGAATGAAGAAATAAATATTATTTAAATTCATAGACTTTCGGTTTTTCCCTCTATGGGAACTTTTAAGAACTAAAATTTATATTATGATTAGACAATCCTATTTAAATAATATTTATTTCTGAATGAAATATAATTCAAAACTCCATTTCAAATACAAAATTTAATTTTAAATCCAAAACTTTCTTCTTTTTTGAAAAAACAGCAATTTCCCAAAAAAAAAAAAAAAAAAAAAAAAATCTTCACGAAAATGCTGGGCATCCAAATTGTTAGATTTACGATGGGACATCTCATCTCCTAGTTGAAGATGGAGAGCCTCCAGAATAAACCAATATCCCATACCATTGAAATACTGACGTGCCAATAGCCATAATGAAGTTTTCGACTTCACTAAAACTTCTAACATCACATCAACACGTTATTTATACCACTAAACAACGTAATTCACAATCCCCATCCCTTTAAAACCGCAAATACCACTTTCATTATCTGTGTTATCCCTCTTTATTTAACTTCTCTGTCCCTCACAATTCAAGATCAAAGTCATTTTTCATCATATCCTTCCCCAGAGCACCCATTACTGCATTCGGACACAGAAAAAAAAACGATATAAATTCGCCAGTTTCACCTTTACTGCGGTCAGTGCTACTGGAAGTGGTGCAGTGAAGCTAAGTTCAAGGCGGAGGATTTTTATCTTCATTTCTTTTCTTTCTTTTGACCGGGGGAGAAGGGGGTAGAAACTCCGTCCGAATTCCTTGCTCAAATCAAATCAATTTCCGCTTCTGCTCATTTTCGTCCCCAATTACCAAGTGGAGAAATAGCACAAACACTTTCAAACTCACCCCTTGGGGATCAAGGGTCCTCCTTTCAACCTAACCCCCATCTTTTCTCGTTGCTCCATCTTCAAATTCCCAATTGTCGATCGATTCAATCATCCCTCGTGAGACGTTCTCAAACATCACAAAAAAAATTTCAACTTCCCACTTGTGCAATCAATAGATGGGAGCAAATGCAGGATTAAGACCTTTCAAATGCTGCGTCACGTTAAAATGGAATAAATAATCAAAGTGTACAATTTTTTTTTTTTATTTTTTTTATTTTTAGAAAAAAATTTGACCTTTTTTAAATTTTTTTGTAATTATTGTACTATTTTCATTATGAAAATTATTCAAATGTTAAAACCAATTTTTTTTTACAGATTGAACCTCGCTTGATAAATAAACATTTGTTAACTATTTTAAATTTCATTTTAATGAATTTATTTGTTACAGCAAATATTCATGTTAACGACAAACACATACGATGTACGTAGTATTTGTAAAGTAGTAGCTTCGGAACTTATGACATCATTTCAACAATTTTAAACAGGAATTCTTACATTTAGGTGGAAATGTTCGTTACAACAAAGAAAATGTGTATTTCCAGTTAAAAATATTGTTCATATAGCGAAAGTACTTTATAACGAAATTTTTTAACATAAACAAAAAATAATTACTGAAATAATTTTATCAATAATTGAATAATTTTTTTTCGCATAATTCAAGTATTTTTACTGACAACATGTAAATCGGCATAAAACTCAATTTATTTTGCGTATAAATCCAGGTTCTAGTTACTACGGATCGTTACAGCAGAGTTTGACCTATACTTGTTAAACTCAACCATTAAAATATTCTTTATCAGTTGTTTTCTACTTTTATTTCCATTTTTGACACCATTCTTTAAAAAATCTTCAATTACCATTCAAAAACTGCACACGTGTCACAAAATCTTTTTGCAGAGTAAATTGCAAGAAAAAGTGGCAAAGACACGAAATTGTACACACTCCCTCAGGTAACATCAAACGAGCTAACAATAATAAATGTCACAGATACAGCTGAAAACAACACAAAAAAATCAAAATGGAAAGCACAGATTTATTCTGTCTTTACCATCATCTGCACGTCTCTCGAGTTTTTCTAATGTTTCATGCTCATAAATTTAAAAATAGTTGTAAATTTTCACTGAGCAAAGCAAATACTGAAACCTGCATTTTGAATTGTTTTCTACATGGCTATTTAATTTAATCCAATCCACATCGTTTTTTATCTGAGAAAAACTAAATTAAATTTTGTCATTAAGGAAATTTTAAATGATGTGTATTGCTTTAAGGTCTTCTCGTGGGTGTTAAACGTTAATTAGTCATTGCGAAAGGGAAGAAATTGAAAGAAGTCTTCTGAAACCAATAATTTAGTTGTAATTACTAATTAGACATGTGTTGAAACAGCATCAATTACAACCGCCAGTAATTGCATTTATTTCTAAATTTACTTTTATTATTGTAATATTGTATATAATATGATACTATGTGACATATCAATTATCATTGCTTTGTTCATATTTGTAATCGGCAGCGGTTGGAATTGTTGCAGCAGTATGTGTGTTTGTTGCTACGCAGTTGTCATTGTTGCAGCAGTTTGTTTGTTTGTTGCTACGAGCGGTGCTTTTAACACTAGCAGCCATTTATCTCAGACGACTCCAAAGTCGAAACACCACCATTCACTAGACCACCCAAACCGACACCTCCCAACACCCAACCATCAACGAAGAACTGAAGAGGCTGAAACTACACAACACTAAATATAAAAAAAGAACAACAACACAATCATAACAAGCAACAACACTAACAAATATTTAAAAAATTGGCAAAATTGAGGCCGGT
>JAQFZP010000850.1:0-26058 GCA_034695745.1 Geophilus truncorum | reverse complement strand
TGGTTATAACGACAATCGGTTATAACGACATTTTTTGGGCGGTCCCTTAAATGTCGTTATAAGCGGACTCGACTGTACTACCTACTAGTCAACAGTAGTAAAATTACAGCAAACCAAAATGCAGTAATTCTATTGCGTAGTTCCATTTTCTGAAATGCAAAAGACACTATAAATTCAAGTTGTGTTTGAAGGTTTTACTTTTGGTTTACTTGTGATAGTGATACGAATGAAGTAACTGGTGACTTTGCTGTGTTTGTGATTTATGAAACTCGTGTATTGATAAAGCTGTTAATTCTGTCAACATTTTAATCTAAAGGTCATCTGGATCAATCGAAAAGATCAAACTTTGCTTTTTAATTATGAAACTCGATTCGGGGAAATTTCAAGGAGAAAATAATTCGGAGTTCAAAGTTGAAATTTAAAATTATTACAAAACTTTGTTAAATAAAAATTTAAAATGAAATTAGATTTCAACTTAAGTGACTCTTGTTCTTGTACAACATACGATAAGTTTAGCGAGCTCGAGTTGAATACAGCTTGGCCGAGACGAGAACGATTGCTGGACTTAGTCTACGTCGATGGCTGGCGCCACTTGTTGAGCACTCATAAAATGCATTGCAGAAAAAACGACAATAACATCAACTCAAACCAATTATTTAGTAATTAAAATTTTTTTAAAAAATGACAACACACTCAAAGAATCAACAAGTTTAATCGTACGAAACTATAGAAAAAATAATTTTTAGGAACATGACTATCAGATAACAAAAGAAAGCATTGCTTAGGATTTCAGGCTTTAATACAGGGTTTAATACATAAATAATACAAGATTAACAAGGTTAATTAATACATAAAGTAAAGAAAATAATTACTCATTTTGTTTCTGCTTCTGTCTCTTGTCTCTTGGCTGATCCTGTGCTTTTTATTATATTATTAGAAGATGTTGCCCGTCCTAGTTCGGCAGATTTGTATAAAGAAATATTATTAAAAGGTAATTTATCCCACATGCAAATGTAATATATTTCAAATACTTGTACATTTGCAAGTTGCAAGTGTTGCAATATAATTCGATGCTGAGGGTTTACTTTTCGTAAGATTTGTGTATTTATTCTGAGATAATCCTTACCTTAGAATTCTGCCTTAAAAGCACCATAAGCGTTCCAGAATAATGTGGACTATTATTGTAGAAGATCAAAACAAAAAACCCACAGAACTCAGATGCTTAACCTTCGCACTATCGTAAATTAAATTCCTTTACGCATACCATGAGGCCTGAGGGTCAAATACCCAGTAGTATCAGAAGTAAATAAACTTATTACTTTATTTACTTCTGGTAGTATTTAAAAAAAAAACAGCGAATTCTTCCTCAACTCGAAAAGTAAATGGGGATTTTCGTTATGTTGCTCGGCTCTTTTCTTGTTTACATTCGTATTAGCGATCTTCATCCTCTCTCCTCCTTCTAAACTCCCTGATTTCGGTTTTCTTCAAATATTTATAAAAACTCAACTGTCTGTACTTCCCTATCGTCATCAAACTCTCCGTGACTTTTTCCAGCACGATAAACTCCCCGGAGTCCTTCAAAAACTGCAATTCGATCGCGAGCAGCCATTTTTGCTTTTTTAGATACGGTACCATAAAATGGAGTCAACTTCTAGGTACATTTAGAACAAACCGAAATGTTGTAAGCCCTTACCGAGGATTCTAAGTACCGTTTGCACTGTTAAATTCATGTTTTTTAGGTGCGGCACGTCCGACATGGGTTCTGTAATGCTGGCTATTATTATAGTGCATATTATTATTATTATTATTATTATTAAAGAACCATTTCATAAGAAACAAACACCAGTTACAGTTTAATAAAAAAAGAAATTTATAGGTCACATTTGTAAGATGATCATTTGATGCAAGTAATATCTTTACAGCACTGAAATGAATAGCTTAAAACTACGAATTACATGAGAATTAAAAAATACAACTAACAGATGGTCTACACTTTCAAATATAAATAGTAAGGTCACTTTACGCTGAATAGATGCAGCTGATGATATGAACAATGAGCTGGAAACTACCAACTTTCATAGTAATTTACAACGCATCGATATGAACAAACTTCGGGAATATATTTCCACTTTCAAACATACACTTTAAATAAAACTTTGGAATGTTTTCTTTTCTTTTCAGCAACAAGAACCAACTAATAAATAATGTACGCAATAATATGACTAACAAGTGAGTAATTAATAAATAATTTGTTTTTCTCCTATTGCACCCAAATCCTTTCCTTTGTTTAAGTGAAATGTGAAACTGTCAGTAAATGGTGATATTAAACAATCCTTCAAAATAAGTTTACTAGTTGAATAGGTATGCCATGAGTTTGGAAATTATCTAATTCAATAACTTCTGAATCAGTAACAAAATGTCAGAGAAGTTCAGTCAACATGTGCAACAATATTTGATACTACTATTTCACTATAAAAACTAAAATTTATACAATATCTTTTTTTTTTTTTTTTTAAATTAATAAATTAAGTGAAAAAGTTGAGAATTGATTAAAACTATGTAAAATGACCTACAATACAATTACATGTTTTTGTTCTGAAACTCAATCTTTACAAAATTTAAAAAGTAAAAAGCTAAATTTAATTTTCTTTTTTTTTTCTACTGAGCAAATATATGAAAAGTTGACTGCGGGATTAATAAATACAAAGAATAATAAAAAATATTCTGGACCAAGCTCACGATTTGCAGGAATTCTGAGTGTAGAGTCATTCATACCATAAATCTATGATTATTTACTGTAGAACTTTCCTTTAACTAAAACATTTCTCTCGTGATTTTCTTAAATACATCTTCAGGCACAAATTTAGCAAACTTTTAGGCAGCAAAAGCTTTTCTTTTATGTTGGACAAAATGTCTGGAGATTCTTCAATCACACGTAGGATAAAAAATAAGTTCGATTTGTATCTAAAAACACTTTTCTAGATTTTTTTTTCTTTTACACCATAGTACCATCGCATTCGTCGCAAGTTGGTGTTTCTTCGGGAGCTGCACTGCCGTTGACTGTGATTCTAATGCTCCCGTTTTCCACAGCGACACCTGTCGTCAATTCCTCTGACTTGGTCGATGATCTGTCATCTACATTCTCGGTGGAGTTGATGAATTTGTTTTGAAGTGAAAAGCGACGGCTACTGCTATTTCTTGTTAGAGGTTTACGTCGAAAACTTGGATGTCTTTCGAATGATTTCTGACTATTGAATGGACTAGGTCGAATTAAAAAGCTGCAAGAAATGTGACATTAGTACAAAATATAATTGTTTGTTAATAAAATGAAACTTACATAACGTCGCCTTCTTCTAATTTAAGATCACAGCTAGGGTTGATAATGACATAGGAGAGGCTGTTTCTTTTTTCAGAGACATCATCTTCAATAATTATAAAAATGAGAATTAACTCCTTAAAGCCTGACGATGAAGACAAATGTACACAATTCTCAATTCACATATGTGAATAAAAAAACTTTTTTATTTTAAAAATAAGTTTCTGAAAATTGGCCAGTTTGTTCAAAATAATGATTGTTATTTTATTTATTTTTTTTGTATAAATTTCAGCTGACATGACTTATATTTTTCCAATTACAAATTACTAAATTTTTTAGCTTCCTGACCTTCCATGTTAAGTTTGAGAGGTTTTGCCTAAATTTTCTAAAGCGCTCTAGTGTTCTTCAAAGAAGTAGTTTTGTTTAACCCTTCATGCATCTAGCTGAGTCAAAATGACTCAAGCACATTTAAAAAATTACCAAAAATATAAATATCACTCTCAGATGACTGAAATATTTTTACTTTTCCTTTCAATTATATGTAAACGCATTACTAAAGAAAAATTTTAAAAAATTATTCAGTTTAAAGTTCTAATTGCATGCAAAAACACACCCCTTGCTGCATAAAAGCCCGCAAAAACTTGCACATGGGCATTAGCTATGAGTGAAAAAATTTGACATTTGTGCAACAAGGGAATCTCTACTTGCAGGGAGGCGAAGATAAAATATTTTAGATCATCCTTGAATAGAAGCACTAGTTAACTTATAAACATTTGTCCTCTTTGTCAGACTGTAATGTTAAGCTTTACCGTAATCTTCAATGGGCAATCCAAGATATCTCATGCGACATTTAACTAAATTGCTAATTTCTTGTCGTTCTGCACTTTGGGTGTGACTGTCAACATCATCATCTTCGTTATCATAAGACAGTTGTGACTAAATAAATCAATAAAATACATTACAATTACCTTAAATAAATGTTTATCTACAATATATACTTACACCTTGTTCTGTGCTCTGTATCCTAAATATGGCAATGGGCGTTTCACATGTTGTTGAACATAATTTCTGGTACAATCGACCGTACGTGCGTATCCACAGGTCTTGTTTGGTCAATTTTAACTGATCAATAATATTTTAACGATAAGCAACAGCATATTTATAAATATAATAGTAAGTTGACACTTACACTTGTAAGAAAACCCGAACCGGGTGCTTGGTCGATGCCGAGAAGAAGCCGAACAAAAGTGATCAAATAATCTTTGACAAATGCTTGGTATAAAAGTGTATCCAGCATGCTAGCACTGAACACACTTCCCGCAGCGAAAGGCAGTCGAAACATATAAGATATATGAGAGCCCCGCTCCTTCTCCGTCTAGAAATGACACAAATAAAACAACTCGAATAATTATCAAATCTAGAGGTTAAACCCAAAAGTTGTAACCATATTTCACCTTCAAATTAAAAAACGTAATGTAGATAGAAACACAAAAACTCAAACTCAAAAGAGTTCATCTCTTCCGATTGATCTCGAAATAAAAGATTAATATTTAAAGCGCCATCTATTCGCAGAAAATCTTTCGATTGTATAATGTTTTATGTTTCTATCTACAAAAGTTTTTATTTGATAATTATAAGTTAAAATGTGATCACGATAACCCTGTGTTATTAAAGAAAAGGAGATGCACATTCAATTACAAGCTGTTAATGAATTGACACAGTTTGTCAACTCTTATACACCAAAAAAGCGTATGAGAAATTTACAACGTTGATGTATTAAAATGAGTGATTAGCAGGAAAATCTTTTAAGCGAATGGTAACACCGAAACCAATTAACAAGTGTCTTGTACATGGCTGAATGCATCTAGACGACTTGGAGTAAGCACCTTTTCCATTTTGGACAGGTGAAGAGCGTAAGCATCACGTGCTCGAAACTGCATAAATCGCATATTTGAAGATTGGGAAAGTTCAGTGATAATCTTTATGCTAGGAAAAAGTCTTAAAAAAGAAAAAAATAACATTTTTAAATTAAAAAAATAAATTATTAAAATTATCAAAAATATACTTGAACATAGTCTGAACGGCAACAATCGTGTTACAATCAGCCAAGTAATCTTCTTCAGCCGAATTACTGCTTTCTTTGTTCACAACCACAACATTGTCTGCTAAATTAATCCCAGCCTTTAAAAGATCATCCAAACTGCAGAACAAAGAAAACAATCACATAAAAAAAAAATAAATAAAAAAAAAAATTGAAACGCACCAATCGATATAGCCTTGCATCCAATATATTAAAGGAAACCACGATATCGAGTTGAGAAAAGCATCGTCAGGCCTATAATTGAAAAACGCACTCAAAAAAAATTACACGAACACAAAAAAGCGAGAGAAAATGATATTAAAATAAAAGCGCTAACGGCTGTTCCAACAAGAGAATGATTGGATTGAGTGTTGCATGGTGATGAAAATGGGCTCGAAGAGGGACAATGAAGTTGTAGATGCCGTTGCTGGCGTAGTCGGCTGCCAAAATAATGGCACGGTTTGGCCAATTGTACTCTTTGGCGTTTTTCCAAGTGCAGTGTTCGCATACCTGTTATTAATTCACTTATTACTTGAAATATTTCGAAGATAATGGCGTTCTTACTTGAGCCAATTGTAAACAACAAATTGGTTTACGATCTTTTAGCAAATAACAAAGCGTTGGGCTCGTGCCAATGTAGGGAGTGACAGGAGGAAAACCTTTTATGATCCTGGGAGAGAAAAAGTGAAGTGTTTAATTATTTATACGGCTAATGGTGAATAATTTACAGCTTCATACTCACTTGCTTCTTTCGCATGCCGTTTCCCAAGGACCGTCGTCGACGACCTCGTCTTCTAATGTATCATCGGTCGAATCAGATAAGTTGAGTGAACTCCCTGTCATTTACAACATCCAAAAGATTACGGTAAGTGTTAATAATATAGATACTGTGATTTTTTTTAGTTCATTATATCTATGCGCGATGACAATGGTGTTTATTTTGCTGCTAATAATGTTCGCAGTTCATACTCTTTATAACCTCAAAAAAGGTTTTACCGTAAGTTTGATGTTAAACTGCTGTTTAAGTCATTTGACACCAAAATTAAAAGCGTACCGTACGGTACAAATGAGTTGCTTAAGTAAATTCTACTTCAAAATACCATAAGAGATCCTTCGTTTAATACAACATAAGACAAACTTCTATCCCTTCCATAAAACAAAAGTCTATCAAAAACAACACTCAACTGTTTCCAGTGTGATACTTTACACTCTAAAATCACTGATTCAACTATTTGGCAAAAACAAAATTTCTAAACTGGCATAATCTAATAAAGAGTAGGTTGTACCTTTCACGAACCTAAAACCCAAGCCATTTAGAAGCAACTTAGAAATAATAGGCATCCACACATACATCACAAATCAGAAGAATCTAAAGAAAGTACTTCAGAACCAAACACCTGATAACAAAACTTTCAAATTATCTCAAAAAAATGCTTAGATTGAAAAAACCACAAGTATTTACTTGTGGAAAAACTAAACTTGCTCTTGAAATTCACATCAAAAAACATAAACTCTTTTGGTGTATTTTAGTAATAAATTCCAAATATTGAATATTTACAAATATAATTAACTGCGCGATCTGGAGGCGATTTTTCAAAATATAAAGGGACCTTCTCGAACATAAAACAAAAAATGGCAAACTATCTAACGTCTTTATAATTGAACGACACACATAAAACTTTATTGTAACCGCATTGGATATTGAAAATCATAAAACTTAAACTCTAGCTCTTTTTATGTCTTATTTGAGTAAGCAAACCATAAATTTATTTTATGTCTTACCTAGCATAGCAGGCACCGGAGCTATGCTGGGTCTGCGACCTAAAGGTGGTTTTAAGCCGCCATCGGACGAAGGAACTTGCAGATGATTTTTCTTATTCCATTTGTCCGTCGGGTTCTGTTCAGTTTGAATTCCGGTTTCGACCGGTTCTAAAGCTATGGTCAGTATCGGCGCTGCTTGTTTCTCCTCAGGTTGTTTCACTTTTTCCACATCGCCGTTTGGGTTGGCTAAAATAAAAGCGCTATTTTCTTCCTTGGTGATGTTGAGATAAAAACAAATGTCGGTTTTTTTCATCACGTGCTGAGGTCCCGGATTTAGCAAAATGGTGGAGTTGGGCACGTCGGTGGGCCACACGGCGACTAATGCGACTCCGTATTTGCGATGCGAGTGAAATGAAGCGTAGGTGAAACTCTTGTTCTCGTACTCTCCGAAAAAGCGACTGTCTGCCAGACGAATGTGATAAATTTCGTTGCCCGAACATTTGCCGTAAAGCCGGTGCCATTCTTCTTGCGAGGTTTGGCCTTCCCTGGATAGCAATTTAAAAAAGAAAAAAAAATTAATTAAATATTTTTTTAAATTTTTGCAAGCCATAAAGTATATTTTCACATTTTTAAGCTCATAAGCAATAGTTTTAGGCCATGACTTTTATTTTTTTCCCCCTGTTTTGCTTGACAATAATATAACGATTTTTCTCTTCATCTTTTATCAATACAGGTCGAACCCCGTTGCAACGACTTCCCCATAGGGACCCTAAACATTCGTTTGGTATAATAGGTTTTCGTTGTATTAGCAACAATTTCAAATTACAAATCACACTACATTGGGAATAAAAAATTTTCTACACTGCTGTAGAAAATGTTATAAGGTATAATTAATTTAACATTCGATTCAAATTGTTTCAAGTACAATGAAAAAATCAAATTATTTCAACTTTTAGACAGCTCAGGGAATAACATCATGCATGATTTACTGCAATTCATGTTTTATCAAATTCAAATAAAATCAACTTTACTCACTGGCCCCTTGATGTATGCAGTAATAAAGTAACTAAAGTAGATGTTCCAGGGCACAAACAGTTGTTAGCCAATAAAGCATATTTGAATTCATCTTCGCAAACGCAATACTCTGCATTAAAACATTAAAAAATTATCAACGACTCAATATCAGCATCAATTATTCACACACAAACCTGCAAATTTAACGTGAACTTTATTCTCAGGTCTAAAAATCTGAACGTACTGAGGTATAGATGGTGCAAAGTCTTTGACCGCCCAAGAACGAAGAATTGTGTGTTCGTCCTGCCAAAAAAAAAAAAAAATCGTAAAAAGATTAAAGTACTATAAACTGATTAGATCAGCGTTGTATAAATCTCACAGCAGCTGTCTTATCCGCGTAGTTGCGCGCAGCCAGAATAAAACACGCCTCGGCTTCACTCATTCTGAAACAGAATTTACCATCATCGCAATATGTCTCAGTGGAACGCGGTTTCATTTATCATTTTTAATCCCAATAAATTGACCCAAATGTAATTAGTGTCACGTCTTAACGATACCTGGCACGTGTAAGATCAGTGTCTCTCAAGCAGGATCCCTGAATGTAAATTACCCTTTGGGCCCACATGGGTATTTGCAATATCATCCGCATCGTTGAGTCTAATTCGCAAGGCGACAACAAGACAACGTAATAATCCTAGAAGATAGAAAAAATGTCAAAGGTTGAGGATTTATCTAAGTGACAGTAAGAAATTAGTACACAGTTTAATAAATTACAACCAGTGCAGAAAAAAATGCTATTTATATTTATAAAATCAAATAAACACATCATAAATATTAATTAATCGTTGGTAAATGATTTTTAGACACGTTACATTTTATAAAAATACAAGTCGTTTGTCAACAAAGAAAATGGTACCATGAGAGTTCCCGAGATTCACGATGTTATAAAGTTTGCTGCCCCTGTAGTATGAATTGCCTGCAATGTTTTCACTGTTATTCAGCCACAAATCCACAATATTAATCTTTATATACAAAATTTAACATGTCTAAAAATCATTTGGCGACGATTAATTAGTGTTTAAACATCTACATTCATTTTTAATAACAAACTGCAGTCGAGTCCGCGAGTAACGACATTTAAAAGACTGCCCAAAAAAATGTCGTTATAACCGATTGTCGTTAAAACAGACTCCGCTTTATAACGTCACTTTGACGTTATAAGCGGATACTTTGGTTGTAACGACATTTTGACGCTATACACGATTTCATAGTAAAATTTAATTTTGCTGCTTCTGAAGCTTAATAAGTAATAAAATAAGGACGGACTATATGTTTAGTTGGTACATCTTTCACAAATAAAGAAAATTACACAAAAAAAAAAAAACATATATTAACGTTAAATAACCGGGTTCTTCACTTGCAGGGGCTAAATATTTATGTCGTTATAACCGGATTTACGCTATATCCAATGTCGTTACATCCGCATTAATTTAGCATTGTTTGAGTAGGGTTTTGGCCGGGAAAAAATAAAAATGTCGTTATAAGCGGAATGTCGTTATAACCGAGGTCGTTACTCGCGGACTCGACTGTAGTTCGATTTATTTGACCTTTAAATCATTAAAAAAATAAAGAAAAATATTACTTGTAGTACACAGTTTTTGAAAATGTTTGGCTATCAAAGTAATTTTTCATGCAATTTGATTAAAAATAAATATTAAGAAAATAAAGACCCTTAACTGTGTCAACTTAAGTAATTTTTACTGTACGGTACCGGTATTCTAAAATATAAAATTCATACATACCGGTATTCTTTAAATTATTAAAACTTTAGGTCATCCAATTTAAATTAGAATATTTAATTGCACTTTACTCTGCAGTTAAAAGTGCAGGCATAAACCCTCAATTAAAGTGAAAATTTCCTGCGATTTGAATCTAAAACTCTTTATACTTGTACAGTCAGGTAACGAGGTTGAAAATTTTAAAAGTGCAAACTCATGCTACTGTGCTCCACAGTTTAAAATATTAATATTTTAGTGAGAAGAAAAATTTAATTTAAGACTTCAACTTCTACAAAACTTTGCCAAAAACTTAGCAGTGCCATAGCAGCAGCTCAAAGGTGAAATCTCGTTCAATATTAACCAACCGAGGCCTTCAAGCTGTATGCCTTACTAAGTTATATGACCTGACTATCTCCAAAAAAAAAAAAAAAAAAAAAAAAAACGAAATAAGTTACTTCTGTGATGAAAATTCTCTCCCTTCACTTATAAAAAGTTAAATTTAATTCTCTTATGTCTGTTTCCATTTGAGACTTTTGACAGTTACAAAAATCGGTATGGTAATGTGTATTATGATGTACAGTATGTAATTGTAGATAGTTACCCACACAACTCTGAATTTCATAAATTTACAGTACAGGTACTTGTAATATATTTATTTATTTTTTCAACTTACTTGTAACAAGGGATGGGCGTAGAATTCGTTGAGGAAATCCATGATGGTGTCGGCATGTAGCGTTGTGCTACACACAACCACATGTTTCTCGTTATGAGCACGATGGGAGCTGTAAGTCCCACCTAATTTCTGTCTTTCCATCCAGGTGTAAGCAAGCTGTTCGAACTACATCAGATAAAATTATTAGAGTGCAAATTGCTGTAAGTACAAAATTAATTTATGAGTGAAAAGATTGCAATCGATTACGGTACGTGAAGAATTGGATTTATCAAGCAGTTCTCACATGCGTCCAATGAAGCCTCGTAATACTTGATTTAGATGATGATTATGATTAGGACAATATTTATTTGTTATGTGCCGTATCTATAACGATTTAATTTTCCCATCTTTACAGAAAGTCAATAAATTTATAACTAAGTTTAATTTCTGACAATTTGCTTTTCTTCTCAAAGTTATTTAAAAGATAAATTTGGCAAACAAATCCTACTTTCGCTGTCATTTTGTTGCATTGCAATTTGGTGGAATTATCCTACTAGTTACTAGCTTAACCATCAGGGGACACCATGTTTTGTAAAAAGAGTGACTTACAGCTCTTCTTGAAATTTACCTTCTGTCATAAATAATACAATTGAAAAGAATTCCTATTTTGTTCATATAAAATGAAATGCTGCACTGCATAAACCGCGACCTCTACTGTCTGCATTAATATACCACCCAGATGACATTTACTTGAGTCATCAAAAAAAATATATCAATTTTTGTCAAGATCAAAAAATCAACATTAAACTTTTTGTAGGAAATACACAGCAACAAAAAAAATCCATATTGTATCATTTTGCACAACTCGATTATCTTTTTTTACCTCCTAAGGTTATTGTTGCGAATTGTCATCAACAGGTGACAATACGATACTTCCAAACACCTCCAAGACAACATCTTGTTCATTATCAACTATGACTATTTGCAATTCATTCACCTTCTTGGTCATGTAACTTAGCTCTAAAAGTTATTCTTAAGGCAGAAAACAATTTAAAAGTTGTAATTTAAAGCAATATATTAAAAAAAAACTACCGTACAGTACTATTATATCACCGTTTAATCCTTGAAATTTAATCAAATTTAGGTGTAACATGCAAATTTAATTTAAATCTAAGCATTATCATAAATTTAAATACGTTTTACTTCATACATGACAAACTCTTAATATGAAAATTAAATTATTCACTCAGAGACCTACGGTACTGACTAAAACGTATAATTGTAAAACGATGTAGTGGAATCAATACCGTTCAATATACATTAAGTAGACGATTTTCCCCATCTTTTCCTACACCCGAAGCTACGACTAGATTAAAGTGGTAAACAGTCTCCTTCTGTTACCATAGTAACGACGCAACTCTTTCCCCCTGTTGCTATTGATCGCAGGTTTTTATTAGAATAGCATAAGTTTGTGCGTGAAGGTAAAGTAAGAAAAAAAATAAAAAAAATGTACATCTTTATACACTTATAAAAATATAAACTTTGTACAAGTTGAAAGTGCGAGAAGAGAAAGAGTGAACGAACTTAAACCATGCACGTGCTGATTAGAGATGGGATCAAGTATGATTTGCAGCGGGAGGATTGTGTTATTAACCACTAATTACCTTAGTAGGTAACACTATGAGGGCAATACAGATCATGATCAACATGTAAAACTGGGCGGGCCAGATGTCGGGCACGAGGTCGCCAAACCCAACTGTCGAGAAAGTGACAATCACAAAATACAACGATTGGAAGAGGGTCAAATGGCGACGACCAGCCCTTTGGCAATGTTGGAACCCACACACACTGAAAGACAAGAAAACATTCACAGAAAAGAATAAAACCGAAATGAAATTAAAGTGAAAACAAACTCGCTTGGATATTATACCCTAAAGAAATTATATTATAAACTGTCGAGGGTCGACGATCTGATGAGATATTCAAGTCTGCTAACTTTTCATCCTTCAAATCTTTTTCCATTACTTTTCCCGATTTTTCATTCATTTTGTTCATTCATTTTCATTCATTTTCATTGATATCTAATCAGCAAAATTTATTCAATTTTTATCGATAATCATTATCAATACGATCAATTTTTAGTTAATACTCACTGATATTTTCTTTCTTTCTATTCATCCATATCGATATTGATGAATATTGAAAAATTAAAGTATTGATGAAAAGCAAATGAGTATCGGTAAATATCGAATGGTTAACACTAAAAACTGAATAAATTTCGATGAAAATCAATAAAAATCTAATCAAATCGACTCTAAATTTTCGAAACACTTGCTATAAGAATTAATCAATTTTTCTGATTTTACCTCTTGTTCCCATCATATTGTATTAAGATGTCACAACTTTTATGATTGATTTATGATAGCAATGCGTCGAGGGACAGTGTGATATAAAAATAATACAAAAAAATGGATAGTTGATGGATGATGATGTTCTTGTAATTAAAAGAAAAATCTCCATTCATTGCACATGTGTGCTTTAACACTAGTTTTCCCGAAGCTACAATCGTGGCAATGAATTTGCATTTTGCAAGAGTTGTGTATTTACGGTCTTTAATTGCATTAAATTAATTACAAGTTAAGTGTGGAAACTGATGCGTTTTAACAAATTTGTACAATTTGAGTTAAAAAATCGTTAACGTTAGTAAAATAAGCCTAACCACACAATTTCAAATTATTCTGTGAACTATGTTATCTCTTAATTAAGCTAAAATTTATGGTAAAAAATATTGAGAGACGTGGCCAATTGCATTTGGGTTATGCTAACATTTTTTTGTAAGTACAATATATAATATGAATGACGTTTACACTTCTAATATACATATAAAATCCACTTCTTTCAAACTGTTTTTTTACTAAAAGAAATTAGAAATGGCTAAAGCCTTATGTTGTTGATAATCACCACCACCAGATCGCGTCATTAGTAATGTCTGTAAATGCTGCATTTCATTAATAACTTATAGAAAAACTTTTTATCTTATATTGCTTGAGTTATCAATAAATTACTAAACTAAAAAAACTGGAAATTCATTTTAAACCAAACACTTGAAATTAGCTTCGCATCTATTTTTAATCAATTTTAAATTAAGTTTCCTAAATTTAGTCACAAAATAATTGATATTTCCATCATATAGTTTAACGTCGTCCTAGCATTAAATTACACAATTAAAAGAAAATGCCCATTTAATTCTAAATAAATAAAAAAATAAATTATAAAAAAATTACACTCTTCACTACGCAAAAATACAAAACTCTTGCAAAATGAAAATAGACACAATACTAGCATAAACCTATGACTGTAAATTTTCATAATTTTGTGATTATTTGTAAATGTGAGATATGTTAATGTCTCTTGAAAGATCGCACATGGCCATAATAGCCATTTGCGACATTAAACATCATTTCCTTCTCCTCCTATACAAACCGACAAAACAAATAAGTAAAAAGAAGCAAACAAAACCAAAAAATACGTACCAGTAATAAACAAAACACTATATTTAAATTGTAAAGGTTAAATCGTAAAGGCGACCTTTACCCTTCGCATCCAGCCCAAACAAAACATGCAGTCATGCTGCAAGTCATCAATAATTTACTACAGTTACAGTACAATATATAAACACCAGGTGAAAAACATTGCCGGAGGAGAGGGTGTAACAATATTCTACACACAACAGACGCCTCCAGTTGATGTTTTTACCTGCGTAGGGAGGACTATGAGAGCAACACATATCATGATGACCATAAAAAGCTGAGAGGGCCAGATGTCAGGAACGAAGTCCCCGTAGCCCACAGTCGCCAAGGTGACCACGACAAAATAGAAGGCCTGGAACAGGTTTAAATGTTTGTGGCCCGCTCTCTGAAAGTGCTGGAACCCACAGACACTGGAAAAAGGCGTGAAACGAGTGAAATTTCGCATCGACAAGAGGTTTGGTTTTGTCAGGGTTTGTGTAATTAAATATTTAATTCATCCAATTTCTGACATTCATTATGGCGTCCCAAATGAGAAATCTTAATCATGTCGGTGTTCTTGGCAGTTAATAACTCAATTCATAATGATTAATAATTTATTTCTTTTTTCAAGACTCCTAAATTGAAATCAGAAAAAGAAAAATTGAAAAAATTGTAAAATTTATAGATAAAATAAACCCTGTCATAACCATTACAACTGTGTTTCTGAAAAATAAAATGTAACCCTTTTTTGTTTGCTGACCATGCATAAAAAAATTACACAATATACAAATAAACATAAATAAAATTTAAATTTTTTTTGGAGCGTTGTTTAATATTCTTATTAGCCACATTCTGGCAAAATTTGGGGTTAAAAAAGTTAATAGAGCTCTTGTGATAAAAGTACAACATAACACGCATAATATATAAGTTAAATTAAATATGCTTTGCGTTTACGTTTTGATATGTGTCATATCATCTTGCGATGTTAGAAACATACCAACAACAAAACAAAACAAAACAACACAATACGCATGCGCAGTTGTGTGAGGGGTACATTTGCTTGGCAACCCATCTTGTACGTTGTTGCAAGCACATGCACCTCGATTTATTTAACGTGAGATACGTTTTGTTTTCAGAAGATCTCTATTAACAACAAATTTTGTGCCCCTTAAATTCCTATGAGAGATTTTAGTTAGGCTGCCTGGTGTGACCTGGTGCTAGAGAAGCAAACAACTAGAATCTCTCTTAGAAAGTGTAACATTAAATGAAAATTATTACGCATTGTCAACCAACATCGGAGAATTCAAAGACCCAGCTATAGAAGGGTAAAGAAATAATTTTTGAAATGTTTATTACCTGGTAAAAACTAGGCACAACAAGGTGGCAGATAAAATCATCAGTTGTTGAGAGAGGGCGGACTGAGATCGCTGCATAGCTCGATGAAGATCATTCTGGATTGATAAAAAAAAATAATTTTACATGTTTTTCTGAGATGCAAAATTAAGTTTAAAATGTTTTTCTCTCATTCGTGTCACCATTTTTTGTTTATTTTTCTTCATTTTAATTTTAATAACGTGGTGAGACTTTTTAATTTACTCCGTGTCACTCAACTTCTCTACACTTTAATCTTATTTTTTTTGTTGATTTTGTAAATTTGCAGTCTTATTAATGGATTTGAAGATGAGAAATGAGAGAGAAAAATTTCGTTTACTGTACATTAAATGGGAGAATCAATTAAATTTTCAGGTTATAACTTTTCTATTTCTAAAATATTAATTTCTTATTTCAAAAGCAAACACAACTTGACTCGAGTTTCATATTCAATAAGGCAATGGCCTGGAACTGTACATAGACCTCTTTTCCAGCCGCGCATCGAACTTTTTCATTGCAAACATCATTCAGTTTGTTTACAAAAACATGAAAATGAAAAAGTAAAATGCAAACATTCTAAATTATTCAGTCTCTAAAAAAATACTGTAAAGACAGTATTGTGATATAAGAGTTGTTCGTAAATGACGTCAGTAGTAAAACAGTTGAGAGATGTTAAACTAACTATTGTATGATGTTTGCTGATGAGGGAGAAGAGAAAAAAGATTGATTCCTGATGCTAGCAAATTACATAGAAAAAGTTACTAAAAGTAATGTTTTTGAAACATTTTAAAGCAATTTTTTGCTCTCCATTGTCAGTCACTTTCGACCTTTTTGACTGTTTTATAAATTGCGCTTTGCGCGCAATTATGAATGGCGTCACTGAACATGAGCAGTGTGACAATAGAATTTAGATAATGTATTGCTGCTCTACTTTACCACCCAAAGCGCTAAAATAGGGTTAGTGATGACTAGCGGTGCAACATTGCAATAGAACTAATATTTGTAACTACAAGTATACCGGTAACTGTATGCAAGCAATAGATGGCAGCACTAAAGAAATGTCCAACAAATTTGCCATACTTCCAGACTAAAATGCTAAATTTCAGCTCTCCCACAGACTTATAATGAAAACTATCAATCAAGTAAAAAAAATATACATTTTACCATAATACTACACTAGTATAAAATTTTTTTTAAAATAAAGTCCATTTTCCGCAAGTGTTCAGAAATTACAAACTTTATAAATTAACACCAACCGTAATAAATTACAAATATACTTACAAACATATTTTCCAACGCGTGTTTAGCAAGCCAACAGTTTAAAAACACCGGGATAAACAAATTACGTAAAGGCGGGTAAGCCAGCTAAACAAAGCAAAAAAAAAAAAAAAAGACATAAATCAAACTTAAATTACACCCTTCAAATAACTTTTAAAAAATTAAAACATACCGTAGCGATAAAAGGTATTGTGTTGACTATCTCCAATATAAAATGAAACGACATTATCTGTTGCCAGATATTACCCTAAGGAATAAAAAAAGCGAAATGAGATTATTGAAATTGAGCCAAAATGTCGCTTTAAAACTGATGCGTTATCGTCTATCAACGTGACACTTATGCTTTTCTCTGGAAGTCGTTAACGCTGATAAGAGGAGAAATAAATGTGAATTATTTGCCACAACACATGCTTTACACTTTGCGCATTGACATTTTTCGCCACCGAATCATTAATAAGGTAATAATTACAGATTAGTTATTTTCATGCGTGAATAACTGTTTTCGTCGTTAGTAATGGAAAATCGTTATCTAAAATGCTAATTACCAATCTCAAAATTAATATTTTGAATTGCAATGTCGATAATAGTGTTAGGAAAAACATTCGTCACAAAGTTACAAACTTATCTATATACAAACAGATTTAAATCTGATATACTAAACAGTCAACAGCAAAGTATTACAATTTATTTATTTTGCAACTTTAAAAAGACAGCAACAAAAGTTCGTCACACTATAAAAAATATTTCCTTGTTTCAAATAACAAAAACATTACATCACGGTTGAATTGACACTTGACTCATTTGGCTCGTGTGGCAATTTTTAAAGTTGCCAACAATAGACGGGGCTAGGTCACACAAGATCGTATGATAAGACATCAGAACGAAGTAATTGAATTGTGCAAAAATGTTTATTTTTAAGCTGTTTACAAAACTTGGTTCAACTGTATGAAATTCTGTCTATAAATCAATAAAGTGGATACCAAAAACATGAACAATTGTCTACATTTCACTTGACCAATAAGAAAATATTTTTATTTCGTCTTCAAAAAAAATATATAATCTGAATTTGGTGACTTCATTTGGTTAACTTAGTAATGTAATTTCAAATATTTCAGCCACAAATTTACTGTCTTGTGAGTTATTAGCAATTAAAATTTGCTGCCCCTTGAATGACCAGCATAAAAAAAATCTGCAGTTTTTCCTGCTTAACACCTCTGATGATAGAATATTGAATGCAAGTTTGATCACTTGCATTTATATTTTACTGTGCACTTTGAGCTTCACTGCATTACTAAGCATTTCTCCAAAATTTAAACATTACTAGTGATAAGTTCTTACCTTGTATCCTAAATAAAGCAGGAGAAGAGCTTGTGACAAACTGATAAAACTGATGCCAAGCTATAAAATTATAAAAGACAATCAAAAAGAAGCTTTGAAATTAAGGTACACTTAAAAGAGTTTATTATAGCTACCGTATTCAAGTTGTAAAACTTTAAACTTTCTATACTAAACAACTTTAATATTTACCTGAATGGCCCACAAAATAAAAGGTCGATCAATCCAAACGATGGCTTCCCTGAAAACAAATTTATTTCTCACATTATTCTGTTTACGACACATACTTATTAATTCACACGTTAGACGTATAAATTATTTCAACTCACCAGTGAATATACGGTTTTTCTGAGAACTGTTCTTCCGTCAAATTATTGGCCTGATGCACCAATGATTTGTCGCTCACGGGACATTCGTAGCTAAGATGAACAAGTTTTAGTCAACAAACTTGACAGAAAGCAATAAATCTTATTAAGAAAAACTTTTTTCTTTTCTTTAACAGGAGAAAATGTCAAACTACCATCCTTAATTTTGGATTTCAACTCGATTGGAAAACCAATAAATCAATCCTATTGTGTGCAGTGAAGTTGTGGTAAACTTTTGGCTTTTACAAGTTAGTATTGTTTATTTTAATTCTTGTTAAACGTGTGTAGTTTTTACACTAATTAAATTAAAGAGCAAATTAAAGAATGTAAATTCACAGACGAATTAACAACATTATAAAACTTTAATAACCTTAAATTTATTGTAAGTTTCAGAATTTAATAAAAATTGTAATTCACATAAAGTTTGGATGCAAATTACCAACAGTACTAGAAGTGCTGTAGTGAAACAATATTGAAAAGCATTAATTTACCGAAATTTTTAATTGTTTTAAGTGTTGCTGATTTAAAACATTTCTAGAAAACTAGCAATCATTATTAAATTTTACAAACTTTACAAAATTATTGCAAAGTAATATTGTTATTAAACCCACTTCCTGGTTTATTGTTGAATTTATTGTAAAATGATTAGTAAAATTCGTTTGTGATTGTTCCTCATCTCAAAATTGAATTTTGTATTTGGATTTCATGACATGATAAATTTTCTCTCGCTCAATGAACAATGAAATTTAAATTTCAAAGTTTGTTTTATACTGTCTAATATCAGAAGAAAATAAACTAAACAAAAGTCTGTTCCGATAAACCGCTATAATCTCAACCCGGGGTTGACGCCACACCAGCAAAAGGTTAAAACCAACAACCTGTGATTGACAAGTGTAGACAACCACTCCTGCGCATGTGTAACTGCAATTTTATCACCATAGTTACTAGAAAAGCAAACTGCAAAATTTTTCTCTGTTGTGACTAGTGCTTTTACGACAACAATTTTTTTCTTTGCATTTTTCGCATCTACAACCTCGAAAATGTCATAGAACTCGATGACAAACTTCTGGTTAGTTAATTTACTCCTAATAATATTTAATATCGGTAGTTAGACTTCATCTCCTGAAATATTTACCATGCAGCATTTGTTGGATCATCATCTAACATGACGCGTAAAACATACAGAAGACATGTTAGAAGCTTGAGAAATAAGTTAAGAATTCGGATTCGAAGACCTGTAAACAAAAAAACATTAATAAAACAGTATAAGTAAAAACATCTACAAACTCAGTAATCAATTTTCTAACGTCAATCAACTGCCAAAAAAAGGACAAAAAATACAACAAAAAAAAATTCTAAAACCTGCAGGCCGATAACCCTAGAATCAGATTACGATTTTTTCCCTTCATAAATATCTCTTTTTTTATCTAAAAGTACGAAGCTCTCAAGGTGACACGTAAAAAAAAGTACATTTATTCAGAGCACGTATTACTAGCCCTTATTCGAGCGTGGATTTTGAATCGGGGTTCATTTATAATTTAAATATAAAAACCCAATGATGTAGAAGTAGTAATTGAAACAAGTGTGTTCAAGTGAAATTTAAATTTATACGGGCTTTAGAATAAAAGTACAATGTCTAATGAGTCTTAAAATCTCCGAACTCATTTTGTCGAAGTCTCGAAGTGAAGTTGACTGGCGAATCAAGAGCAATTGTTCGCGTGTTTCGTGCAAATTAGTGACAAGTTTGATTCAGATTGAATGTCTTTTTGTTCCGTCCATCCATTTTGATGAGAAAAGTGTCCGATTCAGCACGAAGCGACTCAATGCTTCACTTTTTACAAAGATTTAAAATCCAATGAGAAAGCGAAGACGAGGAATAATGGTCAAAGAAAACTTTTACAAGTCGAGTGAAATAAATTTGTGTAAAACTTTAAACAAATTGATTTTTCTAAATCAAATAAAAGGATAAATTCCAAAGGTAAATTTAAAATTTTTTCTTACTTTCTTTAAAGTTGGAAGTCTAATAAAAACAGCAAACTACATCTATTCATACGTTAAAAAAATCCACAAAAAAATCCGGATATTCATAAATTTCTTTCTGTTTTGCATTTCAAATCCATTTAAACTTATTAGAATCCAAAATTTATGTTGTAAATATTAAAGAGTGAAAGTTGAAACGAGCAGCTGCTCGACTCACTTTTCGTCGTTGCCGTAATGCCATTACCTTTTACATTTAATCTTATGCGGTGCAACGTTAACTTTAAGCCTTGATTCACCCTACGCCTGAAAACACGACAAAAAACACAATTCTTTCTATTTTTCCATTGTGAATGATATCACTTCCTCTAAGTTGACCAGAAAACAAATAATGAGAAAAATAGAATCTACTATGTACTTTGTTAACCCTTCGTTACTTCCATCAATGGAATTACTATCAAACTTCACAGATAAGCAAACTATAATAACATTAAAAACATGGGATAAAAACTGGCGATTTCGAAAATGTAATATTGTATAAGCTTACTCATTAATTATTAATACGTATTATAAAAATATACTTACTAGACCTTTGATTCTTGACAAAATAGAGCTGTAATCGTTCTTTAAATGTATTTTCATTGACGTAAAACTCTACCCGTACCCTAGATAAAAACAAAAAAAAAAATAAAAATAAAAAATTAGAAATTTTATCACAATTTATGGATTCATCTGCTTAAAAATCTTTAAACATTACAGTGTCAGTTAGAAATGATAAATTCCCCAGTTAATTCGCACTCTGCAATAAATTTCCCCCTACTAATCCCTTTTAAAATAAACCTTTAAATAGGAATTATAACAATACATTTTCCAACTTTTTCGAATTTTTTTTCAAAATACGGTATTTATGAAAGCTCCGCCTTGAGTTCGGCTGCAATTAAAACAAGCGTGTAGTGCAGGAAAGCCATTTTTTTTACTACAAACGGTTAATTAAAAGTAAACATCGATTATAAAACTAACTACAATAAATACACTAATTATTATACAAAAAATATGATAAAAAATAATTATATCACGCAATAAACGACAAATGGAGAAAGCAGTAAACAGGTGAAAAATGTAAAGATAAAAGAAACAAACATTTTTTTTTATTCAGCGGAGGTTTGACATAAAAAGGTTAATTTGCTCATAATGAATGGTTAAAAAGGTGATGACAATGCACCTGGGGATATGTTGAGCAATGTGGTCGAGACTATCAACTGGAGGAATGTGAGATCCCTCGTACAATTTGCTTGGACTACGGCTACTAGCGGGAGACGAGTGACGTACGCGTTGTTGTTGTTGTTGGTGTTGACAGGAGTCGTGCCGCCGATTGCTTATCAGCCGCGATGGCTTAAGGTTGAGTTGTCGACTCCGAAAAAACCATAAATTGTTCATTCTGTGGGCCAATATTTTTTTTTATTTTGTTTATTTTAACACCCAATCGTTTGTGGAAGTTTAAAAAATTCGCGAGAGATTCAATATACATTTTGTGAAATGTATACTTTTCAGCATTAAAAAAGATCCAACTTATAAAGTTTTTGACGCGTGCTTGTATTTATTTACTGAACTGTTTTTCTCAACACTTTAAATTTTCTTTATTTTACTTAAAAATCAAAAGCTCACAAATAGATATCTTAGTTGAAAAAACCCAAAATAAGTCTATTACTTTGTAAACTGTTCATTTCCCATTTACAATGCCCCCATTTGCCACATTAACCTCTCATTTCCTATAAGAGACCCTCAACATTTTCTACGCAACACCAACTGTAATTTGTTACCATGACAATGTCAACATACATCACTTCATTTTGCATTTTATCCACCACCCACTTCAAAGACCTTGCCACTTGGAGCAAAAATGCTCGTCAGCATGACAGTGATTCAATTGCATTTTCGTGTCGTTGCAGTCCTGAATAAAAAGACCTTTGTAAAATGAAATTGAAATTCAAAACACAAATTACTCTATGGGCTTGTTTTAGACATCATTAAGCAGCTGAGTGTCGAAAGCGCTTTAAAGTTGAATAATAAAGGTAATTAATCACTCGTGACCATATTTTTATGAGGTCCATAAAAATCTAGAATGTTTATTACATTCACAGTAAATGATAAAAGATGGGTCTTGAAAGTTAAGAAAGAGGTCAACCATATTGCAATAAAAGTCATATTTTAGGGATTAGGTAAGATCTGGAGTTTGCTTCGAGACACAAAACAAATGGTCACTGCATTCACCAGAATTGAGAATAAATAATGAAATTTCACCAACTCTTTATCACAGAATCCGAGAAAATGTGTTTAGGTATGAATTATTAGCATGCAATGTTTAAATAAGAAATTAAAACAAATCATTTTGATAGAAAGATACAGATGAAAGGAAAATGATTGGAGGATGTAAATAATTCAATGAATAAATCTACTTCCACATAAAATGATACTGTATAAAAGGAAATCAAATTTAACACTACAGGTATTTCTTTTTGTAGTTAAAAGACAACTGTGATGAACTGATTTATTGTTAAAATAAATAAAATACGGAGTAGTTCCAATACCGGTACTAAGTTTACGTGTTTTACCAAGCTGCCCCTTGTAATTATGAATTGCCTGCAAAGCATCTGTTGAGATTGGTGAAGTTGTCAATCAAAGCTATTTCTATTCCATAATATACTGTACACTGCAAAACATGTTTCTTTATGTTGACGAAGACTTACATAAAAGCCAACAATCAACAGAATATAATTTCTAATGCATTTTAACCCTAAAAACACAATGAAATTAATATTGCTTTATATTTCACCCTTGTTGATTTACAGTTTATAACATTTAATAAGTTCTGAAATTATTTTACACTACTAATACTAAATAAATGTTTTTGACGAGTAAATTTATTTTAATAAAACACCCGTTTGGTTCTTGACCTTTAAGTAACACAAATATTTTGACAGGTTTACAGAACTACTCAAAAAAGACCCAAGGCAAAAAATAATTACAAACACTCAAATCTCTACGTAGCTTACTGTTTTACAAAAATATCTGGAGGCCATAAAGTTGTAAACATGTTACAATATTAAGTTACTATTTTTTTCTTTAGAAACATACAGTACACACACACAGTATAAAAAAATTCTTAAATTACTTCAAACAAGAACATAAGCTTAAATAATACATTTTTCATTATTTTACATCCACAACAATATTTTTCTCCTGACATGTTCCCAACTTTACTGCCACACTTAAACCACTCACTGCAACAAAACATTCCCATAACTTAGTGGCCTCAGTGTCTTCTTCCATACTAACCAAAGCCCATGACGACACTGTCCACTAACCGTACCCATTGTGCAAAGTCCCTGAAGAAATGACCACAGACAGTACTGCATAAAAAATTGAGGTTCACATCATTTTGTATTAATGAAAGAGTGCTTTAGAGCGAACTCCAAACTTTAGAAAGAAAAAAAAGTTGATTATATTGTAAATAAAGTCAGGTTAATGACGTCGTAGGAGAAAGTTGTTTATCCAATAAGAGAAAATCTATGCCTGACCAAACAAAGATATTGTGTAATCGATGATTCTTACAACCAGATTTTGCAGTATTTTGTACAATACTTATGTTAATAATATATTTTGCTTAGTACTTCAATTAAAATATAGACCGTTGTTTTTATTTTGGGAATATATTGTATTATTTACGTTCTATTTTTCCTTATTTTTCTCTAAATTTAAATTGACTTTATTCTCACTAAATTTTTCCCTTTTTATTAATCTTTTTATAATCCTTATTTGTACTAATCCTTACCTTAAATATAAATCTTTTAAAAAAGTTTATGTTACGTTATTTTATTTTAACACATCAAAGAGATGAATTCGATGTCATTACATCTTTCATAATCATTTTTTTTTTCATTATTTAATTTTGCAATTTTATGTTTATGCCAATCAGTTCCATCATAATAATTTGCATCCAAAATAAAAAGCAAAAAAAAATTAATAGAATAAAAAATTGTTTGGTTGAGAAAATTGCTTTTGTCATATTCCAAATCAAATCAGATTAGATTAGATTAGATTTGTAAAATTACGATCCAAATGTCAAAGTATATCGAACTGAACTTTCGTCGTCCGAATCCAAACAGAAACTTGTCTGATCCTGAAGCAGCCTTATTTGTTATTTTTCTCAATCTAACTGACAAAATAAGACATAAAAACAATTTTAATCTCAATTTAAACCAGTTGAAAATTGATTCACACAAGTGGAAATAATAAATAAACCCACCGATATTAATTTTGAAATACAAAATAGGAAATAAGTTAGTAAAATGAATAAGAATAAACTCAGTTTATTTTTGGGAAGAAAATCAGTCAAAAAAGAGAAGAAATAATTGCAATCCTTTTATTTTTATTGATCAACAGTGACAAGAAAAAACAACAAAAAAAAAAAAAAAAAGTGATTACATGAGCTAAAGCCTAGTTGCACATTGTACTTAAATCCTTCCTCAGAGAAAATTGCAGTCTGAATGACTGCATCTGTATTTAATTACCAAGCCAAGCAGATGTTAAATGAATAATAAATCTTATCAAGTGTATTGTATTAGATATGAGCTGTATTGCCAATGGCACCTACCATTGATCAAGAGTAATACCTGACTAAAAGTTGAGATTTTGCTTCACAAACAGATGTTCAAGAACAACACAGAAAATAATACGAAAGTAAATTGACATTACAATCAATAACTTGAATTTGTTTACTTACTAATTAAGACTGGAATGATTAATTGAATATTTCTCACAATATTAAAGACTGCATTGATTCAATTGCCAAAAATGAAGATTTTCTTTAGTAAAAGATCAATTTTTAAAATATCTTTATTTTTGACAGTTTCCTAAGTGTGAAATGTAGTTACTGTTAATTATTATACTTTAGAGATAAACAGTTGGAATGTTTTGCAATGTTCAAATGTACTTAATTACTTCATAAGAGTGCACTTCTTGCACATGCTTGAATATTTAATTTGATGCATCCTGAATGGTAAATGAATAAAACACCAACTTCATTCCAAATGTATTCACTAATAAATTGCACCAAAAACAAAAACTAATAGAATGTTTTGCGTTCAAACTTGTTATTTGTATTACTTGTAATTGTAGTGAATTTATTACTCTAGAGCCACTTAGACCAACAAAAATTTACTTTAAACTTTAGTTTTAGTTTACAGTGTTTTAAATTGTATTTTTAGCTATTAATAATATATTAATAGCAAAAACAAAAGTTCCGGACAAAAACATATTTTTTAAGAAAATGTAAATGTAATTATTTTCTCAACATTACTAGAAATCATCAACAAGACCGACTGAATTTAATCAACCTAAAAAAACAATCTTGGTTAATTTGCTTATTTCTTGCAATGATGCAAATTAGACATTTCAATTTTTCATAAATTTTAAAATAATTTAAATATAAATAGAATTAATAACCAGTGTTGCAACAAATTTAATTCGTCGATTCACAATTCGATTCACTAGGCGCATTCGTTTTCTTAAACGAAAAATTTGAACGAGTTTAAAATCTCGTCTATATTGCTCGTTTATTGG
>JAQFZP010000849.1:0-26067 GCA_034695745.1 Geophilus truncorum | reverse complement strand
CAAAATACCTGGGTGCGCAGCGACATCTAGGGATGGTTGTTTAAAGTTTATTTTTGTTCAGGTTTTGATGGGGAATATGTAATTTTTCGGGTTTTCGGTGTTTTTTAAAAGGAAAAGTGACAATTTTGGAGGATTTTTTTAAGGGAAATTTTACCATTTTAGTAGTTTTTCTCTTAGAAAATATATCAAACTTGTACTTGAAAATTTGTTTTAGTAAATTTTAGCTTAGAAAATGTATCAAACTTCTATCTGAAAAAAAAAATAGACTTTCCGTTAGAAACTATTCAATCAGTTCATTTCAAACAAGTTAAATAACTTGTAAAATACAAAATAAACTTAATTTCATTTAAATTGCATGTTAACCTTGAAAAATAGCGATGATAGTGTGTGGCATTGGCGCCATCTAGTAATAAAAACTCACAATTTTACTCACGCTCGCATTGCGCCACATTTGTTCATTTTTATCAGCATCAAGTTGAGACTTGCAAGTGAGTTACACATTTCAGTTCATCAATTCACACATTTACAATTTTTTAATAAGTCTTTCTAGCATGTCGTGCGCTAATGCAGTCAATACGACGACTGTCACTAGTCCCGTGGGTGACATTTGCATCACAGGTTGCATCAAAGGCTTACATTCAGTGATGCAGACCGGCATCAAAGATGGAAACAGCACACCGCAAAAAGAGTACTGATCAACTTCAATGATTTAATAAATTATATCTCACTTAAGGTCGTATATTTTCAGTATTCCAGTGACCATAAGGGAAGGCTTATCTCACGATCAATGTGCACCTGTTGCTCACGCCGTGCAATGGCTTCAAACCTATTTCCATAATCCAGATGAAATCGAGAACGCAATTAAGCCGGAAATGTGCGATACATTGCTTAAAGGTACTTTGAAGTGTTAATTTCTGCTAATTCGTTTACGAGTTAAAGTACGTGCACTTAAATATGAAATTATAATTAAAAAAAAAAAAAAAAAACCGAATTTTAAGTTTTGAAGTTCACAATTTCAACACCAGGGGGCAAATCATTTGGATAAACATGTGTAACTATTTCAAATTTGAGAATTTTGAAAAATGTATTTTTTTTTATTAAATTCCAGGAAATTTTAGGGACAACGTGTGGCTTACTTTAAGCAACAATGTTCCATTCGGTTCCACCATTTCCTACAGTCAACTGGCGGATTTGACAAACAATCCTAAAGCCAGCAGAGCGGTGGGAACAGCGATGAAAATGAATCCAATTTCCATCATCATCCCGTGCCACAGAGTCATCCGATCTGGAGGATCTGTCGGATTCTACGCCTGTGGATCGAACGTGAAAGAATGGCTGCTGCATCACGAGAAATCGATTAAAACTTAAACAAATTCATGATAACGAAATTTATTTCTATAAATAATTTACAACAAAAGTTCCTTCTCTTTTTCTAACATTATCACAATATAAAAACTTTTTCATCAGCACAAATAAAATCTATAATTTTATTTTACGTGTTATTGTTTTTTAAATTTAAAAATCTGTGTCTACGGGAATCCAGCCCTTGGTTTTACTATGGATGAAAAACAGTTTAAAATTTCTAACTTTTTTTTTTTTTTTTTTTTTTTGCAGTAAAAAAAAATTGCATGATGAAATAAAATGCTTTTTGAATGCATTTTTTGAGAATTATGTATATATAGAAAAGACTAGCGACACTTCTCAGCAGATTAAGGTGTTTTTTTTTTTACCTCGGAAAAATGAGGGATTTTAAGGAATTGCATCACAGGACCATGAAAAATGGACACTTTTCACAATATTAATGGACTTACAACATGATATCGTAAGCGACATTCATTTTTATTTTTGGTTTTGTTTGGGAATGTATTTTTTTTTTTTGTTTGGTCCGATACCAATCGCGAAAATCGGGTTCGTACTTGATTGGAAATATTCCGGAATTTCTGGGACGAAGGGAGATTCCGGAATTTCTGGGACGAAGGGAGATTCCGGAATTTCTGGGACGAAGGGAGATTCCGGAATTTCAAGGAAGAATGTGATTTTGAGATAAGAAATTATTATCTGTTTGAAATGATGATTTCGGAATTTTAAAGTTTCCAAAGTTAAAATTTTTTTAATAAGAGATGGAAATTTTAGATTTGGGAATAACACAATTGTCTCGAGTTTAAATGATGATTTGAGACTCATTCCGGACAGTTCCCGAATTTCAAAATGATCCCAAGTTAAAACTCTCAAATAAAAAAATGCAGATTTTGGATAAGAAACAACTGCTTTCAGTGTAATGATAATTCCGGAATTATTTTTTTGGGGACTATTCCGGTACCGGAAGATCAAAAGAGGTAGTCCTGGAATTTTTGGACACCGGGAACACAGAAACATCAGAACTACTCCTAGAAAGGGTGGAATTCTGTCTTTTCCCCATTCTTCCTAAACTCTGAAACATTTTCCCGAAATTCCGGGAATCGTACGAACCCTAAAAGAATTAAATTCATTTTTAAACCGCTAGTGAAACTCGATTACACGACTTTTTCCCTAATAATAATTCATACCGTAAATTGTCACTTTCTACTTATTCGAATATTTAATAAAAAATATTGAAATATCGTTTAATCTCTTACGTAAACTACATTAAGATCGACGGGATTTAAAAAAAATCATTTCCCAGTTTCTTCTGAAAACAAAAACAACCACCAGTCACAATAACAACAACGAAGATGTTCGATCTTCATTTTTTAAAGTTCTTTTTCTTCTGGCGAAGCTGAAAACATCACTTTGGACAAGATACGTCTTTTCCTATTACTAGAATTTAAGTTCATTTTTTTCTTTTGCTACTTGCTTTGTGCTACTTGCTTTGTATTGACTTTTTCGGGCTAAAAATATTGACAGAATTTTATAGTATGTAAAATAGTGTGAATGAAAAAAATACAATACCGGAAGTAGGCTGAACCAACATGTTAGGTCTTCAGTTACTATCATCACAGCAGCAGCATTGTCAAATTCTCCACAGTAATTTGGTGCACTAAATACTGTTACCAACTTTGATTTGTCAAAAAAAGAAATGGCAAATTAAGATTAAGTGTGTGAAAGAATGGGTTTTGTGCAACCAATTATTGTAATTCAAGTGGCAGTAGTTTTTTAAGTGTACTTCTAAAACAGAAAATGACACCAGTCTAAGTACAAAATCACTTATCAATTGCTGCATTCCAAATATTTAACATTAAATTGCTGTTAAAACACTAAATATTGTATGATGCTTTAATTATTTATAAGTGAAATATTATTTTGTAAAATTTTGTTTTACTACAAAATAGAAGCAGCTTTCCCAGAACTGTTCACTTTAACTTTACACACTTTACTAAAATCAAATGAAAGTCACTTTGCTAAAGCAGCCTAACCATAAAAACGATTATGTTTTGTTCCACATTAACTCAGCTGTTTAGATTGATTATACAATGTAAGATTTTTGACATTATGACTTAAGAATTTCACAAACTACCTAAAATTGTTTATGGGCTTTGACCATTATCTCTTTTGCTATCAATGTTAAATTCTAATGTAATTTAAATACAAGAAGTTGATCTAATCAAAATTTAGTTGAATATAGGTACTTCAACAAAATTTTTTGCTATAACTATAAAATTCTTTAAACAATAACAGAAATACTTTTTGCACTGCTTAGTTTCTGTAACCTCAAAATTATCAATTGGTTGCACAATAACCCTAACTTATCAATTAGCCCTTTACTTTTCTTTTGGCAAAAAACTGATATCCATCTTCGACGACTTGATGAGCACGAACTATTAAACTTAACCCGTGCCTTTCTAAAAACTGCCGGACTATGTCTTGGCCAAATGTGTATGAAACTCCTCGGTCGTTTTCTCCCCAACCAGTTATATCCTTTAAAAAAATAACAATAACACTCTTAGGGCCAGTTGCACTAACAAAAGTTAAAGTTAACTGGAGTTAAACCAATGTTAAAGATATTGCTAAGCTCAGTTTAAATTGCAACTGTTGTTGGTGCAACCGACCCTTAACATCATTATTAATTACATCACGTCATCCCCTCTGCCATCTTTGGACCCTTATCAGGTTCAGCATTTTTTCTTCTTTCATGCTTGACAAATTGGCAAATGTTGCCGACACGAAAGGTTATATACTAGCCACTTTATTAAAAGAGAAAACTAGACCTGCATCGTTGGCATTTTTTTTATATGATCCTTAACATTCTTTACTAACTGCAGTCAAAAGTGGTGTTCTTATTTTCTTATAAATGGCGTCTGATTCAAAAGGCCAAATAAACTTTGTATGTATCTTGTGAAAAGTTCGAAGTTTATGACATCATTACAACTGATGTTGTGACCTTAGTCCAGTATCTTCACCAGGATTAAGGATAATCTAATTTTCTATCTAATTTATGTGTCTGCACGCACCACATCTTCATTGCATAGGATCATGCCAAAATCTTGGAGAAAAACCCTATAATCGTAAATTCTCCAATAACAGTCTTGGTGCATATTAATTCCAACTGTTGTTTAACCAAGATGGAATCAGGGATGAGTTAAAAATACAGAAATAGCAAGCTTCTAGTTTAATGAAATGTTTAAAGTTCAGTAGTTGTTTACAAACGTAAGGTTACTGAACCAGACCATAATGGATATCTGTAAATAGAAGCATCAAAACTAGTGGCAATGAAGCATTGCTAAACACACATGGCCAACACTTAAATCCAATGTAAACATTAATGCTGAAATCTAACTATAACTACACTGCAAAATATTCAATTTGAGCATCGCCAAGTTCAGTGGTTGCTATTCTTTGCAAACAGAATTAGTGTATCCTTTTTTATGATCTTTATAAATTTAATAAATCAATTAATCACATGCATTTTAGACTACCGTACTTTCTCAAGTAGCGCACCTACTGCCTATTTGCAAAATTTATTTTTTCCAAATTTTTCCATATTTTAATCCCTTATTTAAAGACGTTGAATGTTGATTTTAGCATTGATATTGCTAAAAACAATGCTAAAACACTCTTAAGAACTGCTATACATACAATATAAATAGGGACGCAAACTAGACAAATTTTCAATACCATTCCGACCCAAATCCCAATTTTTAAAATTTTTGAAGTCCCATCCCGAATCCTGATTTAAAAAAATTTACAAGTCGTGAAGGAAATCCTGAAAGAAATCGGGATTTGGACTGAGATTCTCAACCAATTTCTTTTATAGTATTTTTTTACTTTTAACTTTTCAAAACGTTACACCCACGTTACGGTATTATATAATATGTGTATATAATATTTTGACAACAATTTCGCGAAGTCCCATTTTGATCCCGGTCCCGGTCCCGAACCCTTTAATCCCAACTAATCCCTAATCGTTGGAATTGGAAAATCCCGTTTGCATCCCTAATACATAACTGTGCACACACAAAAACGTGTGTTTTGAACGTTTTTTAATGAATTTGGGGTGCGCAAATTAAGACCCACGCCCTATGTGCAACCTGCACTCAAGTTGAGAAAATACAGTAAAAGTAAATTACATGCAACATCATTCAACAATTTTCGCAATACCTCATCAGGATCTGACCACAGCAAGTCGCACAACAACCCGTGATCCGGCACTTCTAAAGGCCGTACTAAATCACGAATCTGGCCAAGTTCGTTCAACTCCGGAGACAATCCTCCATGCATACAAAGAATTGTTCCTTCTATTAAGGCAGCTGCAAATCCAAGAGCAAACTAGTGTCATTAGCTCAGCTTCGGCTTAAATCCTTCTGCAACTTACCTACTGGTAAACAGTTAAAGCAATCTGTAAATGTTTTCCACAGTTTAATATTATACCTTCTTTTACATTCATCGTAAAAGCCATATATTCTAGAAAAAAAATAAAAAATCCAGACAATTATCAGATCACCTAAGGGACAGACGATTTAAGTCCAGAGTTCGCCGACATGTGTCCCTCTTATTATTGCAAACAAAATATTTATTACACTGGCCCTGGGTTAAAAGTTTCAAAGCAGCGGACTTTTAATTAAATTTCGCTCGCGGTTGTAAATTCGCGAACCGAAAAACGGATTACATTTTTCTTTCTGCTTTTATTAGGAAATTGACTTATTAAATTATAATCATTGCTTACCTATTTATGCTAGCACACTCGTGGTTTCCCCGCAGAAGGAAGAAGTTATTTGGATATTTAATTTTATAAGCCAAAAGAAGGCAAATCGTCTCGAGCGATTGTCTTCCTCTGTAAACAAGAAGAACGTATTAGATTTCTATATCGACTTATATCCTTAATTAATAACATTACAATTTCAAAGCCTTCGATGCTTTATTATTTGAAATACCGTATATGTAATTCTAGTGCTTAAAGCAAAAAAAAAAAAAAAAGACTACTACTCCAGTGTCTTTTGCAGTTAAAATAACTTGTTTTCTCATGCATTGTATTTCCTTTAATAGTACATTCGTGCACTATTTTCCCAGTGAGTTTCCCTTCATTCACTTTTAGAAACCCGCGTCCTATTAGAATCCCGCGCATTATTGATAAAAATAAACATTTGCTCAAAATTGTTATCAAAAACGAGTGTTAACAACAAATATTAGCAGCATAAAATGTTGATTACAATATTAAACATATTTTAAGATTATTTAATACTAGCTGAATTAAGAAAGCCGTGTTTTGGGTGTTTTAGCCTTAAACACAAACACAACCGAAAATGGCATCACAAAAAATATAAAACACAAACACCTAAAACACCAAATCATGACTTATCTGAGTGCAGCTACTGTTATTATTATTATTACAATAATAATAAAATGCATTTGATTTAAGTATGAACATTTTGTATAAGGCACTCGAATAGTACCATCAACACACTGTTCTAATATTGGTGCACAAAAAACAGACAAAATAACTTGTAAAAATAAATTAAGCATTATCGCTCAGAAGCACATGTGCCAAAGCAAGCTTAGATCATGCGCACTAGCACATCAGCTCTTAAGCTACTTTACCTTCTTTATCACCTTAACTCCTTTTCTGATTCTTCCTAATTTCAATTCCCCTTTAATTAATGTCTTTATGTTCTGTACCGGTATATGACAATTTGTTGCTGAAAACTTCACTTTTAGTAATGAAGAATGAAAATGGCGAGTCCTTAAACTTTGCCCACCAAGCATTCGAAAAACTAGCCCACTTTTGTAAACTTTTAACTTGAATTGTAAGCTTAAAGAACGTCATCCTCTTTTTGCTGTTTGAAATTTCATTGCACAACAACATTTCCTTGCAAAAACGTTCCATGCATTCAATTCCAACTCACAACTTTAACTACCTTCAGATTGAATAATAAAAAGAGATTTCTTTACCTGTCTACGTAATCCCCTAAAAAAAGATAATTCGCATCGGGAGGAAATCCACATCGATCAAAGTGTTTGAGCAAGTCGTCGTACTGTCCGTGGATGTCACCTACGATATTGAGTGGCGCTTCCAATTCAATAAGCATCGGTTGTTCCAAAAATATTTCCCGCGAGGTCAGGCACAGTTGGCGAACGTCGCTCTCGTGCAATGGAATCTGGGAGAAAACAGAACTAATGAAAACCAACAAAACTTCGTGCTTAGAATCCTTAATGAATTTTCAAAGACAATATGAGTTTTGATTGCACAACTAAACTGGAAAATCTAAGTATTGGTGTATATCGTTGCAGGTAATGTTAGGTTAAATGTGCTTAATCCACGAATCTTTCTGATTCCAGTTCAGTTGTGTGCATAAGAAATGGCCATTATGCCCATTAATCTAACTGCAGCCCATATCTCGTTATACAGCCGCTCTTTATACAACTTTTCGCTTTAACAGCCTATTCAAATTATGACTCAGTTTTGATTTACAGCCTAAATTTTTCGATACACAGCCAAAAATATCAGCAAATCCCCTATAAAAATAAATGATTCGTTATACAGCATTTTGCTTTGCTGCCAACTTTCCAGAAACGTACGGTATCTTGGCCATATAGCGAGGTATGGGTGTATCCACTATGTGGCTTTGACTTAACGTAAATTTTTACTAAATGCCGGTGAGAAATAATTCTACTCTTCAGCTTGAGTTAAGCAAATTTTTATGCTTGTAATTGTTATTTCATTCCAGACACGGTTAGATTAACACTGGCTAGACTGTATATGCTCGTCTTTGTTTTTCACAGTTGAGTTGTGCAATTGAGCAGAGACCACTTCTAAAAATCCTTGTAAATAGAACCCACTTCTCATTTCTTTATTTGTCTACTGTAACCACTGTCAAAAACCATAAAAGATGGATTATTTATATGCCGTCAGTTCACGGTACCATGTATGATTCAGCGTTTGCAGTGCAGAATTTTCCTTCTTTCCATTCCCAAAGCGTTCCCAAACCACCTCCAACCGAATATTTCATTCCCCACTGGTACAAATGTCAAACCACGAGGCACTTATTAACTTTGACAACCGCGAATGAGTATGAAAACATCTCTCCCAACATGACACTTGCTCTTTCAACCCACAAGGCACAACCCATGGCCATATCTTCACCAAACAAAAAACTTTTCCCATATATATAAAACTAAAAACTCCACCGAAACGTTGGTGAAACATAAAAGTGAAATAAATTTAAAGAGATAAATAAAAAAGGCAAATTCCCTGCTATTTAGAAGACCTTAAATGAAAAGCCATTTCCTCAAGGCTCATGCAAAGCCGTAAAGATTCGCGCCTTTCACATCTCCCGCGAGACCGATTCCCGGCTTCAGTCAACAATATAGGTATCGGTCTTCGTCCTGTTGCTATGCATTAAAAAAAAAACAACTGCAGCCGCCATTCACTTCTCGCCTCAACACCTTCGTCAGTTGATTAAAAACCGACGAGGAACAACGGGAAAAAGTGGATTTTAATTCAATTTTTTCGCACACGACACCACTCAGGTGGAAACCGCCATTTTAATTTGACATTTCCGAGTAGGATTGTGGGAATTGTGACGCGTTACAGTGACAAATGGTCAAAACTAAATGTCAAAAGCGTCGTTATGGACTGATTTTATTTGTTTCGCTTAACACGCGACGGATTCGCGCTAAAAATAACGTACATCACTCTTATGACGTCATTTTCAAAGGTTACCTCACATTTGCACCTCAAATACTTATTAATAAATAATTTTTATTTTTTTCCAATGTAATTGTCAATTTTTTCTACTAAAAACTAAAAATTGTAGTAAAAAAAAATAAAAAAAAATCCTTGAACCTCCTCTGGCTCACTGCCCAATGCTGTTTCCAATGTATTAACCCCTTCTGAACTCTCATATCTCTGATTTATTATCAAGAGCCTCTAACTTTTGGCATTTGCCTGCAATTTGAATAAAAATCCCACAATTTTCCTCAAATCAAGACTTTAAACCTCTAATTTAATTATATTTAACCCCAAAAACCCATTTATTCAACTTCCCCAATCTCAAAAACAAAACAACAAAAAACATAAAATTTCCAATTCAAACCTCAAGCAATTACATTTTAGGCCTAAAACAAATAGAAATAACTATATCAAAAAGAAGAAAAAAAAAAACCCAGCATCTGAAATACTCAAGTAAATTAGGCAACTCTCCCACTCCCATGTCAAATTTTGGGAATGATGTGGGCGTGGTAGTAAAAGTGATGCAGAAATTGGATCAGGTTCAAAATATGTTCTGTAACATTCTATGACTTGGCCCAATCCATTCATGTCAAGAATTGTACTGGTCCTAATGAAAGAACAAGAAAATTCACTTTGTACACTGAACACAACAAGATCTAACATTTTCTATTTTTATTTATTTTATTTTTTAGAAAAAAAAATCTCTGAAATGTGTTTACAGAATTTCCCACTAGGATTAAGCCCTGTACTAATTCAATCCCCTTGGTTCCTTAAAGCTGACTTTTTTCCATCAAGAAAACAACAACAACATAGTGTTGATGTAATGAAATCAATTTCTCCCTAAAACCCAATCAATTTTTTTTCCTTTTTCTTTCATCTCTTTACGCAAATTCAAGGCCAAAAGAGCGAGATTTATGGTCTTTGCACTTCTGCCAAAATTTTTTTCTATAGGGATAGCATAAATCCACTGTTTCCTTACAAACTCGACATAAAACAGCAACAAAAACCAAATACATCAAAATACCCATAAAACCTCTTTTCAACAGGAAATATAATGTAAAAAAAAAACACTCAAACTGAGTCAAACAGTAATAAAAACATGAAAATAATTCAAATTTGGCGAAAAGTTTGTGAAAAAAGTGAAATTTATTTACCAATTTGCCGCCAGTCCCACGAAGACTAATTAACTGTTGAATGATCTTATCGACGTTGAGATCACTTTTAACCACAACGGCTCTCGTAGACATGTTAACTCCCCGAATCACAGTTCATATCACAGCTGGCGCCAACGTTTCTCCTTGCACTTGCACCGGCAAAACTTGCGTTTTCAATCTGTTCTAATTTCAAAATGGCCGCTCTCTATGAACACCTGATGCCGGAACAGCCGGGACGGAGGCGAAAAGCGGCACCGGGGCCGAATCGTGCGCCTGAAGCAAGATTTTCCTACGTGGGACCGCGTGGTTCGGCCGTCGCGAGCGTACAGGTGACCGGCGAGGCGTGGGAAGCCAGCGGAATCGATGAGACGACGTTCATGTTGTTCGCAACTCAAACAGATGAACACGCGCCAACCACAGCAGCGCAGCGGAGCGCCAATCACGTGACCGTCGGCATGACAACCACATCCAATGCCGAGTCGTGTACGCGAATCAGACAATCGGAGCCCACGAGTACGACCACCGAATCTCGCGCACCGCTTTTTGGCGGGAATAACTTACACTGCAATTTTTTTTTTATATTTTTAAAAAATTATAATAAATTTCATTTTTCTAATTTATTATTTTTCTAACTTAAATACCGTGAATCACAACTACGAGATAAAGTTTTTATTTCCAAATAGTATATAAAAAAAAAAAGGAGTAAAATATATAAAAATAAATATAATAAATTTTATTTTTCTAATTTATTATTTTTTTAACTTAAAATACCGTGAATCACAACTACGAGATAAAGTTCTTTTATTTCAGAGTTGTATAAAAAAAAAAAAAAAAAAAGTAAAATATATAAAAATAAATATAATAAATTTTACTAAATTTCTTTTTCTAAAAAGAAATTCTATGGGTTACAAAAAAAAAAGGATAAATTTCTTTTATTTCAGAGTTAAAAAGCAGAGATTTATTATTATTACCCATAATTCATCGTTTTCCTCGAGTTGCAAAAGAGGCAAAAGCGCGTCGAATGAAAAGACAAGACAAAAGCAAGGAAAATCAAAACTAAATTCTTTTTTATTGATCCGAAGATGCGGCGAGAAGTTCCACGCGTCGAGAGCTTTGTTCCTAAAGGCTTTTGGACAAGGTTCAAATCTACGATCTGTGACTTCTGCAGTTAAGGAAACACGTCACCTATACGTTCGGCGCGTGTATCTGCATCTTTAAAGCGAAACATACGATTTAACCCCGTTTCATCTCACCACAAAACACGAACAAAATCGATATTTGCACGTTTAAACTTAAAAAAATAATTCCTCTCATTAGTTCCTAGTCAATTTTTTGACCGATGGCGCTCATTAAAAACGGATCAATCGGTGAAATATCACAGCTTTTGATCGATATCGGTGATATTCCGCGCTCGAATCTCGGTATCGATCTCTTTTTTTTTTTTTTTTTTTTTTGCCAACAAAAACAGACACAAAATGAGATTACACTTCCGGCATTCTCAATTGGTTTGTCGCGCACGAAAAAAAAATAAATAAAAAGGCCACACTTGGAGCGTGTCGTATTAGTTTTCATGAATGTTTATGCGCTGTAATCTTCAACGTAATTACAATTCGGCGAAGGACGTTGAAATAGGATCGAGGTGAGACGAGAAATTTAATAATAAACGTTCAAATTAAATTAAAAAATGTTGCTTTGATTGTTATTTGTTCGACGGGAATTAAAACGATGATAATTTCACTATCGCAAGCTGTGCAGGATGAGTTCATGGACCTTTAAAGTTAGATCAATACTCAGTTCTTTTCTTCGACGAAGGTGGTTTAAAGATGAACGAGTTTTTCCTCGTAAACTGCGAATGAATAAATTAAGTATTGATTTTTTTGGTATCGGTGAATATATCTTTAAAAAATGCTGTTTTTGATTTTTTCTTTTAAGTTTATTTAGTGGATGTATTTACATAACCTTTCTTTGCAATTATCTAAGGATAACTAATGATAAGGTGTTTATACGCTTCTAATTGGTCCATTTTACGTCTTTTACTCTTGGATCGCAGTCCCGGTAAACTAAAAGATGAAAATAAATATAAAATTTAGATTTTTAAAGATGAAATTTAATTTTTTTTTTTTATTGATTTGTTTATGTTTGTTTGACTTACTAGTGTAATTAGACTTGTATTTATGATGCCAGTCATCGTACGGATGACCGAACATTAATTTATAGCCAATCATACCTGCGCCTATGTTAAAAAATGTTAAAAAATAAATTGATTTAAATTTACCAAAATTTATTTTTATTTTATTTCCAACTTACCGATTAGGCCTAAAACACTGCCAAACATAACCACTGGGATTTCATGCCATCCACGTCTGAATAAGACGTACACTTAAAAATAAAAAATCAATAATAGAAAAAAATAAACAACAAAAAATGGCCGAATCGATGCACTCCTCTCAAACTCTCGTAAAAACAACCACAAAAAACAATTTTCAAAAGATCTAAAAACATCTTAAAAAAACACAATAAACCCCCTATTTTCCATTGCAAACTCACAATTTCTCGATCGCGGGTCGGGATTCCTTCGATACCCGAAAATATTTCGATCTTTTTCGCTCTCGAATGGATCGCGCTCCATTTTGGATTTCCCACAATTCAACGCAAACTCAGCTCTATCCTATCCTTCACCAAACCGTTTCTATAAACATATCTGACGTCATTTAACCCCGGAACAGTAGAAAATACACACTTATGACGTCAACATCGCTCGATTTCTCAAGAATATCGTTGAATTTGTAACTTGTCACTCATCGCGCGGTTTTTTTCGAGCCACTCGTCGGTTCCCTGACTCCATCACATTCCATCGTCATGGGGAACTCAGAAGGAGTCATGGCTCAGGAAAGCGGCAAGGATGGGGATACAGAAGTCGTTAATGCCCTCAAAAAAGTGTGCAAAGCGTGTTCGGAATTCCGAAATTGGGCCAAAGAAACTGGAGTAAATTTCCAAATTTGCGAGGTATGGAAAACTAAAAATCGGACTTCCGCTGACCGGTTGTGAAAACTGATGCAATAAATAGAAAAATTGCATCAGCGATTGAAACGCACTGAAAACTCCCAAATTCACCATTTTCCACACAATTTTATTTGATTTGTACAATAAATATCTTATTTACTACTCTAAATCAGCTGTGCCTAAATTATAAGCCGAAAATAATCAAATCGAAGCGCCATTACTAAGGAATTGTAATTTCGGCCACTTGGGTGCGCATTGTTGACATATTTCAGGAACGTACACATGCTGGAATAATTTTATTATTTATTATTTCTAAGTAATAATCGTTAGGTAAAATGTTAAATCAATTCAAAATGGCTTTAGCCATGTCTAAACCGATTCCCGAAACTCGGGAAGAGACGAAAGAAAGTGAGAAGAAAGAAAGTGAGGAGGAAGTTAGTGTGAAAAAACGAGTTAACCCTATTAGATAAAATATAATTTAAATAGAAATTGATTTGATTTTTTATTTTTATTTAGAGATCAGACTGTCCCGTAGACAAGGAAGAGCTTGGCCGGGAAACGTGGACTTTTTTGCACACGATGGCTGCGTATTATCCCGACAAACCGACCGAGTGTGAGCAGGAAAGCATGGAGAAATTTATGCAACTTTTCGCGAGATTTTACCCGTGCTCTCAATGTACCGAAGATCTGAAAGCCGAGTAAATATTGAGAAGATTTGAGTTTTAATGATTTTTTGTTATGAATGAATTTTGGTGATTTTTTTAAATCACATTTTTGTTTATGCATTTTTGGATTTAATCCCAGATGCTGTCGATGAGATTTATAGAATTTGTAAAGATTTTTCAAAGCTTTGTTAAGATTCTTTTTAAAGTTTTACAAAAATCTTACAGATTTTTCATGAGTTACAAATATTTTTAGATATAAGAGATTTTTTCGAGATTTTTGGAACTTTTAGGGATTTTTTGATCAAAGATTTGAAGAGATTTTCGAGCTTGTTGAATCTCTCGTATTTTTGGTTTATTCTCCAATTTTGGATTTTTAAATTTAAACCAAAATCTAGTTCCAAAATTTTGAATTTTACGTGATTGTTTTTTTTAAATCATATTTTTGAATGAGAGCCGGACAAACTTAAATGTTGTCGACGAGATTTGTAGAGACTTTTCAAAGTGTTACAAAGATTTTTTTTGAGAGATTTATGATGAATTTTTAGAGAATTTTGGAGATTTTCTAACTCGTCGACTAGATTTTCGAGCTTGTCGGATCGGATCCCTCGTATTTTTGTTTTTTCTTTCTTCATTTTTGGATCTAAACCCAAATCTATATCTTGAGGTTTTTAAATCCCATGTTTTTTGTTTTGTTTTTTAGAATCAAGAAAAATCCACCAGATGTCACGAACGGTTGTGAATTTGCTCAGTGGATGTGCAGACTGCACAACTCGGTAAATCGGAAGTTGGGCAAGACCGAGTACGATTGTCGGATAGTGGACGAGCGATGGCGCGATGGCTGGCGAGACGGGTCATGCGATGCCTGCTGATGATGGAGAAAAAAATCGCAGTTTGTAATTGTCCACTCACATAATGAAAATTGGATTGTGAGAACAGTCACGTGAGGGAATTTGGTACTAGGAACTAATGGAAATTGACAAAATTGTAAATGTCCATTCACATTCCTGTTCGGCGAAAAACCTCATTTTGAATGTAAATAAATTATATTGAATAAACAGAAAAAATTTTCAAACGAGAAAAAATATAAAACTTGTTTTATTCATCAACAGATAGCACAAAGAAATAAATAAGCACAAACAACAAGCATAAACTAAAAATAACCGAGGGGTCTGGGTCGGACAAACAAACGCTTTCGATGAGATTCAAGGGATTTATAAAGATTTTTCAAGATTTGTATTTTTAGGATATTTTGGAGGATTTATAAATTTAAGGTTTACATAGATTTTTAGATTTTTTTGACCCGTCGATGAGATTTTCCAGCTTGCCTTACCCCTGACCCCTCGTAATAAGTTTTCCTAATTTCCCAACAGATGTCGCCACCACACCAACCCACAAACACCGCTGTTTTCGTGTTTTTCACGCTCTTCAGCGAACAAAAACATCAGCGGAAGCAACGAAGCTTCGAAAATCGCGAATAGCGATGTATTTAATCACCCGATGACTCATCACGACACGTCTAATCACCGGCTCGTGACCCGATGCGCGATACGGGTGCGAATTTGAACGAGAACGCTCAGGCTCAGCCAATCGCCACGGCGTCAATGCGGCGATGTGAGGCATCGAGAACAGCAGTGCTCGTTCACGGCGGCGGCTAAGTCAGAGTGAACTCCCCTGGTGAACCCCGGCAGCTACATTCACGGATTAATCTCAAAAAACGTGGAGAAAAGTGCTTCTTTTTTATCATTTCTCCTATTTCTAACCCCCATGTGGCGAGTGGACAGCGAAACTTGGTGTGTAAGTGAAGTCGCAGCGTGGGCTATTGGTCATTCGGGTTCGAGTTTGTCTTCATTCAACGGCGTTTGGACCGGATTTGTGCTTATCGTCGACTACACGTAGGTGCAGCAGCTGTGCCGAGAAGATGGCTTTGTCCATGGCCGAGGCTGGCACCGAGCACGACCCGCGGGTTTCGTGGATAGCGCCCTTGTTCCACGTTTTTCCACATATCGACTACACTTTTCATCCCGTTAATTCCACCTTCGATCCCAGAAGCAACATTTATCTCGAGGTAAATTGATTTTGAATTATCTCAGTTTTTAAAAAAAAAAAAAAAAAAATTTTATATAATTAATAATTTTTTGATATTTAAAAAAATAAAAAAAAAAAGATTAAAAGGTTTTATTTATATTGTGTTTTTTTTTCTTTCTTCTTTTTATCGTGATCTTTGTTCATTTGATATCCAATTGGGATAGTGAGATGTGTGGGATGATGGATTTGAGCATGTGCAGACAAGATGATTTGTGGGTGATGAATGAATGGGAAGTAGTTGGTTTTTGGGTGGGAATGAGGAATAAGTGAAATTTGATGTTTTGGAGGGAGAAAATTGGATTTAGAATTGGGATATAAATTTTTTTTTTTTTTTTTTTTTTTGATAAGATTTTTATTTATTTATTTTTGATTTGGTGGGATAAAAAAATAAAGCAGATTGAGTTTTCTTATTTTTTTTTTATGTTGAGATGGGATTAAGTTTTCATCCTTGTTGATAAAAAAATAAAAAGAAAAGAAAAAAAAAGAAAAAAAAAAAATCAATTTTTTTTCTTTATTTTAAAATTTTAAAACAAAACTGAATTTTTTTACGAAAAAAATCAAATTTCTTAAATTTTTCTACATTTTGCATAAAAAAATTCAAACTTTTTGCTTAAAACCTCTTAAACTCAACTTTTTCTTTATTTTAAAATTTTAAAACAAAACTGAATTTTCTTATAAAAAAAGTATGTGAAGTAAATAAAATAAATTTTCTTAAATTCTTCTCTTTTTGTATCAAAAAATTCAATCTTTTGGCTTAAAACCCGTTAAACCTAACCTTTCTTATTTATTACCTACAAAAACCTCTTGGTATGCACCTAATCAGCATAATCACGTAAAAAAAAAGGATCCACGATGCATTTCAAATGCATTTAATGTGCACAAGCATGAGTCATAACCGTTTGAAGGTTTCAAAAGAGGGATAGGTAGTGTAAAGTGATGCTCTTGTGCTTTGCTTCGAGATGAAGTGAAATTTGAGTCAAGGTTCTACTCTGCGGTTAGCTACTGAGGTCATCGAATCCGTTTTTTTACAATCTCTTTCAAAATCCCTTTTCTATTCATCTTTTGTACTGGAAATCGTTAATTACCTCGCCAAACGCCTTATCTGCATCTAAACAACTGTTAGATATGGCTTTACAATACTGATGGGCGAGCCAAACGAGAAAACACGAGAATTTCGCGAGATTTCTTCACCACAAGTAAATATTTAACGACGTTAGGGTGTAGGTTGCACATTGCAAGGGTTAATTACGAAAAAAAAAAGAGGGAATAAATGAAATTTTCATCTAATAAAAAAAAACCTCAGAATCCTAGCGGCGAATTGTGAAAGTAAAAATAAAGAAAAATAAAGTACTCACATATTTCAAGCCATTAAACCGTGTTAAATCCAGAGGAAATGATTAATCCTAGTTTATATTTCCCGTCCAACGGTCAGAACTGGAATTAAGAAAATATATTTAAAGTTTTTGAAATAAATTTTAAATATTTCTTCACTAAGATTTCAAATATTTTTTTTCTTTTTACTTTTTTTTTTTTACTTTTTGAGAGACGAGTCGTCACAATCTTGTGTTGTGAAAAATTAATCATTGTAAAGTAGGAGCAGCAGCAGCCGTGTAATGGTGTTTCTGGCTTGGATCAGAATCTGCAGAGAGGAGAACAAATATCTTTTGAGACGAGATCCCACGTACAAAAGTGGGGTCTTTATATACAGCGACTCGTGATTTATGGATTGCTTTTCATCCTGCGCTTCTTCTAACTGGACGTGTTACGTGTTTTCCGATTTTTTTGATTTTTTTTTTTAACCCCTTCAAAAAAAAATTAAAAAAAAATTAAAAGTTGCTTAAAACGAATAACTACTGTTTGTTTTAGTGTTTTTAAAATCCGAATGTACTTCGTTAAAATTTAAATTTAAATTTGCATATTCTCAAAGTGCAATTAAAATTTTTTTTTTTTTGAATTTTTATGAGTTTTAAGTTTTTTTTTGTTGCAATTTTTTGATTATGAAATCAAATTTGCAAATGCTCACTGCTGAATTGGTGAAATAATGGAGCTAAGTTTGTTTTTTTGAGAAAGAAAAACACCGAGGATTTCAATCAAGTTTGGTCGGCATGGAAACGATGATAGTTAAAAATTCAAAAAAAAAAACAAAAACGTTGTGGCTCAAGTTTTAAAGAGTGACGACTGTCAGCGGAGATATTCGACCTGTGTTTTAAAAGAGTTTAATAAAACGTTACGGGAAAATCAATTCAAAACTCACGAATTTATCGCATCCGTTTACGACTTTCGGTTCAAATTTCATGTTTTACGACGTGATTCCTAGATAATCTGTGAAAATGTGTAAAAGGTTGGTTTAATTAGGATTTAAGACGTTTTTAATTGGTGTTTTTTTACCGATTTAGAACACTTTTACTCATGCGACGCCATCATTTAACTCGCCGCCATTATATAGCCTCGTTCTCGTGAAAACGGATCGTGGAACTGTAAAAATTTATAAAAATCTAAATAATTAAATAAATAAACTGAAATTCCACGCTAGAAAAGAATTTAATTATCAACATGATTAAAATTTGTTAATTTATTTATGTTTTGAGCCCTCTTGAGATGACTTTCTAAAACCTGCCGCTAGGGTTACCCGCGAAAACCATGGTGCACTGTTTGTTTATCAATAAAGACGACAGCAGCAGATGTTCATTAGTCGGAAAACGTGTGAAACATGTTCATTAGGAGAAAAAGGCTGAATTTAATAGCTAATAAACGTGTAAAAACATTTTTTTCCGATCAAAAAACGGTGATAAATTTAAAAAATTAAATAGAAAGTAAAAATTTCAACGCCGGTAACATCAGGGAAATAAACAGATCTTTTGTATGTTACACGCGATTTCTATCTGAATCGAGATTAGCATCTTTATTCCTTTCCACATCACCTGGTTTTGAGTGCGGTTGAGAATCGACTTTATTTTCTACCTTTTTTTAAAATCGAATTTCACTTTTTTTTTGTATATATTTTGTCTGATTCTGTTGATTTGCATATTGTTTTTCGTTTCTTAAAGTTCCCGGATCTCCCTTCAAGAATATATTCTTTTTTTCCTGTCTTTCAAATATTTCTTCTTTCTATTTCCATACATTTCTCATTCCCCATTGAAATAACAAATTGTGAGCAAAACGAAAAGAGCGACACCTGCTGGTTGTCACGGCAACCACTTACATCGTGGATCTGCTGAATAAACGATGACAATAAATGCATTTTTAAATCGATATATTCGACAATCGTTTGTCCGTAATCCGTTTTGGCTCTTTTATGTGACTTTCTTCTAAACCGATGTAAAAAAAATTGATATTTAGGTTTTTTATTTGAGTAAATTCAGTGAGGGAAAAGATGCAAAAGGTTTGTCTTTCTGCTCGAAATCGCTTTTTTATTGATTAGTTATTCCAGGCCCCAAAAGGGAATTCACCTCGCTTCTCATCATTTTGCATCTCGAATCAGCTGGAAAAGTTTCTAATTGCTGAATTTAAAAGCCCGAGCGTTGATTGAATTGATGTTAGACGCTACCGAAACTAATTAGCGAATTTTCTAAATAAATTTTTTGCAATCAATTACCACTACCTAAAATGAATTCAGCACACACAAAAAAATATCAAATTTCTTCATTTTTAATTCTAATTTTGTCACCAGGCGTCTCTAGACTTAATTCTATCATCTACCACAGGCAATGAGAGGGGCGCAAATATTTGCAAGTTGAGAGAATTGATTTCTATAAAATATAATAAAAATATTCAAATGTAGTTTCAAATTGCTTAAAATTTATCAATTCGTGCACAATTTCCATTAAATCCATTCCATCAGAGCCAACACTGAACAAAAGATGCATTTTAAATCGAATCGATGGCTTTAATGGCTGCATGTCGCTTGATGCCTGCATTAGTCTAATCGAACCATTCCCAGCTCATAAATAAATGAAAACATTACTGCCCGTAATTGCAATAATGTTCTCTCCCACGCCCTCAGTTTTGCTTACCTCTAAAATTCAATACTGCTTTCTTAATGACGTCAACACGTGTTGTCACATAGTGCACGAACAAAGAATAATCACAGGAGAGCTTTGTGGTCACAAGAAACATAACTTAACCTTTCTCAACTCACTTAATGGCTAAGCCTAACCCTTTTTTCAATTCATTTTTAATAAATAAACCAGTTCAGTTTACTTGACCTTTAATTAAATGCAAAAGAAATTGACAGTTTCAACATTGTGTTACATTAAAACATATTGTAGATATTGACATTTACTTAACATGAGTTTGTAGAGAAACTCAAAAATGTTTTTTTCCTATATGCAAATACGACGTCAGCCATCACGTGACAGCAAGCCAAAATGGCTGTAAAGGCTGTTAAGAAAAAATTTTGCATTGCTGGAATCGAGCAAAAAAAATTCTGCCTCGCTCGTCAGTCCAAATTTAAAACCATGTGACTTTTTCTTGAGGCATTCATCAAAGATAACATTTTTGTTCCCCTACTTCCAGCTGATTTATATAACTCGGGACAAAGAATCACTAATGCAATTGCTCAAGTTACTGAGGATAATACTGATGCAAAGTTTTGCCTCGATATCTGCCATGTGACCCATAGTGCACACCATGAGCATCTTAAATTATACTTGTAAAAAAAACTTTTTGAGTGTTTCTACAAACCCATGTAAAGTAAATGTCAATATCTACAATAGTTTTGATGTAACACAATGTTGAAACTGTCAATTTCTTTTGTCCCTATTCCGACTCTTTTGGTGTGAAATGATTATCTTAAACCACTGCTTAGATCGTGACACCTAAATTGATGTATAATAGGGTGTGTTTTTGGAAAAAGGTGTAATGCTAGTAGAATAGTAGCAAAATGTATTAATTCGTGAGTGTAATAATGTGCCATTAAGGCGAACAATATACTTTTATCACGCAATCTTACACCACAAATAAATGTCAGAGTGTAATTTCACATCAATTTTGTCTCAATATTTTTATAGTGTGAATTTTGTCGATTCACCTTTGCTTTTACTGTACGTTTATTCGATTTTCCAAGTGGTCGTATTGTTGATTTTGTAACTGACCAGCAAATCCTTCCCACTATATCGTATGTTATCAGGTTTTAGGATCAATAAAATCCTGATCCAACATCAATGCTGTGTTGGCGGTGATGTGGGCACAAACCATTTCTTCAATTACATTGACAGTGTCAGGATGTGTGTAATACATTTGTCGCAACTGCTAAATTATTATTCAAGACGTCGCTGAGAAAAAAATTTCTTTCGCTGTAATTTAATATAGAAACGAGTTTCAAGATGAACGGGAAAAATGATCGAGATTGTCCATAAATGCCGTCAGCAAAAATTTGACATTTTCTTTCTTAAACAATTACCACCCCCAACGCGAACCGTGGCAAAAATCAGAACTACTCGCAAAGCCACCTGGTGGAAAATTATATAAATTTTTAACATTGAATTTCCTGATAAAATTGTTTTAAATTTTCATTCTGTTTCTTTATTCATAAAATAAAAAAATAAAAAATTGAATTTTCCTTTTTCTTTTATCCACTGCAAAATGAGCTGTAAATAATACATTGTGCTTTTTAACATCACAATATTGAAGTTCTTGTAGTTAATTATTCATGGTTGCTCTTTAAGTACAATGTGCTGCAGGTTTACTGATCCTTTGCAGCCATTGATGTAGAGCAAGAAAAGGGCAGTGAACCATGAATCTTGAATTAAGTTTGGCTATACGAAATATTGATGCTTGCAACTTTACGGCGGCTGCATCAGATTTAAATTTGAAATGTATCCACATACAAACATTTTATGACTGCCAGCTTTAAGTTGTAAAATAAAGATGAAAACATGTTTTTTTGAAAATGCCTAACACGTCAGTGGAAGAAAGTATTTCAAATGTAACACTGAATCTAATTTCCCTCCGCTTTAAGCGTCGAACTTTAGAATTTGGTCAAATAGAAGGTGCAGTTTCTATTAAAAGTTTTTAACAAAGTTATCACAACAGATCCCCAACAGAAAAAAAAAGTTTTAAAGAGTGTAGAACATTCTCTTTAGGTTTTAAGAGGTTGTCACTATTTTGATTCTTTTTAAGTACCGTATTAAGTTGTTCAGTTATAATGTAAATTAGTAAACAGTAATCTGAATACTTTCAGTCATTTATATCTATTATAAATGTACATGATGTCAACGCTGCCTAAAATACTGTATATTTTTGACTTCTTAATATAGAATTAGATTCCTATTTGTTTGTCCAGTGCATTATTTTTAGGCTGGTCAAATGACTAGAAAATGGCTTCAATTTTAAACATTTTAAAAGCTTTAATTTTGTTGGAATTAACAGTGAATTAAGCACTAACGCAATTCGTAGAACAATGTTAACATCATATTAACATTTCTGTAAAGTGTATATTTGGATCTAGGATCCACCAATAAATCGTTCTTTGTTCAAACTATATTCTCTATTCGTTTACACTTCATCTTCATAACTTTACAACAAATTTTAGCTGTTAAGATTTACAGTGTAACCACTTTGATTACCGGTATTTGGCAAACCAACCAAATTAAAGCTGAACTACACGGGCAATTATATTTTGGTTTATAGTTGAAATAAGTTTGTTCATAAACAATACCTCCATACACAAAACTAATTTTGATATATGCAAGACCACAGGCCAAATGTGTTTTTCCATACAAGCACATGTCAATGGTTCAAAACGATTCGATCTGTTGGCAAAGAATTACAGTCACTGAACTTGGCAATACTGTACTCGAATTGGATTTTTCCCAACCTTCCATTTTATATTGAACTAGACTCTTTAATTCGTTTACCCAAGTTTATGTCTTTGCATCAATGCATACCTGAAACACTGCTAAGCTGCAAATCACTGAAATGCAACCACCTGTGTTAAACCCACTAATTTGGAAACTTTCCTATTAGTCACTTCAAGCAGGAAACTGAATGTTACAGATTGCACAACAAGTAGCACGAATCAAAGAACACTTTCCATCTTTTACTCAACGAAAGTATTCGAAAGCCGCTCAGACAAAAAAACTCATCTGCCTTTAAATGCACCTGAATGCACCTATTGAATTAAACTAAAAAAAAAAAAAAAAAAAAAGTTTCCTTCAAATCCTCTAAGGCAGAATACAAATTTCACTTTTTATCCAACTAAAATTATTGGTAAATGAAAGCCATGTTGTCGTGTGGAGAAGTTACCTATAGCAATTCGAGGCGGAGTTTTCCGCTGGGAATTTAAGTTGAAAGGATTTCGTCATGCGACTAGGGACTTGGGTATTCCGTGACCATTTGCTCTCGGTTTGCATCTAGTAAATTGCTTTCACTCCAAACGCCATCCAAAGAAAGTGAAAAATATGAAACGAAATGCATTCAAAAAGGCATTTTTCTGCTATTTTTGGTATTAGCTAGATTAAACTTTGCTTTATTTCACTCGTATTAAATCAACATTCATTTTTTTGCTTCACTGCAGGAGAATGTAAAACCACATTCCATTCCATTTCACTCACATTTTGCATTCACCTTTAAGTTATTTACATTTGGATGTTGGAAGATTTATTCTTCAAATTTGCAATTTTCATTTTCAATTATTTCTTTCATTACTCTCCACCAATTGACTCTGCTTTTTGTTTTAATTGTGTTTTATCATTGTCAAGTTCTAATTCAATCTGACAAGTTAAGTTCAATTCCAACTGTGCAAGACAATATTGAGATTTGTGGCTGGGAAAATGGATCAATTTTTAATTTTGTTTTATTGATCGACCGGTTTTCGTTTTCTTTGCTCGGTTCTGCATCCATAAAGAAAACAAAAGAGAGTGTCATAGCTTCAGCCTCAAGTCAAGTGTGGCAGTAATTATTGTTTCTTTTGTTTATCAATTGTGTTTTTCCTATATCTTTATAGAAAAACCATAGGGAGTAAATGTAGCGAACGAACGTTATTGAATCGTTCAGAGAAGAACTTGTTGTAGTTAATGGCCAAGTGCCAAGTGCCTGGAAAGCAACATTAGGCCTATGATTCACTAACGTTCTAAGCATAAGAATTTTCTTAAGTTATTGATTGGTTAAGATTTATTCGGTGATTATCCATATTCAATATTTCGAAGTTAATACTAAAATACACCAAAATGGTTTACACTTAAGAGTTTCCCAAATGCAGAGATAGGCGTTTCAACAACTGGTTTTGTGTTGATCGTCAGGAACTTACTTAACCCTTAGCATCCCAAATCTCACTTTGTAAATAGGAATATATTTTTAATTTTGCTTCCATGCTTCCTCATAGTAGCAACTTGTAACTAATGTGGTCAGGTACTTTTGTTAAAATTTCAGAATTTCGAGCTCTGAATTTACAGAGTTATTAGTAAGATCTGAGCAACTTCACTGTTGTAACTCTAAAAAGGGGGAAATATAAAGGGTAAAGTCTATTGTTTTACTAAACTAATATCTATTGTCTTAATGTGTAGACATATTGTCCACAATTTTTTAGCGGGATGTTAAAAGTTAACACAAATTTAAAAGTTAAATTTTTCCTCTAAGACATGTTTTTTTTTTTAAATTTTTCGTGATATTTCTGTAAATTACTTTCAATTTCAACTCATCATAAGTCCTTTTGCATAATGAACAATAGATCTGATGCTGTTATACCTTACTTGATGAAAAGCATTCTTTCTACCACCGTGGCATTGCGTAATCTATTCACAATATCAAGTTTTCAATGATTTTGGTACAAAGCTACACCAAACTCCTTAAAGGTTAAATATTTTTTTTTGTTGTATGTGGTTTGATGTTGCGGTTTGATTACATTGTAAAAAAATGTAATCCTCAGGAACTTGTGGGTGATGTTAAGAATTCGAAAACAGCTGCTTATGAATGAAGCATTGCCTGATTTCACAGAAGCAAAAAATTTCTTGGAAAAAAAAGGTGGAGTTTTAAAAATTCCAAAGTAAACTGCTTTTTTTGGCCTTTATCCGGATGTCAACTTCAGTAGGCATTTAGCAACTGGGATTTTTTTTTATGTTTTTAGTAAAGCTTCAAGGAGGAGAAAAAGGGCTAAAGAATGGATTTATGTTGTGCTCTTTGTGGAGAATAAATGTAATTTCATTACTGAGTTGTCAGTAAGTCACTTATAACTTACAAGTTAGCGAGGTTTTCGCTTAAAATTTTTTTTCAGTTGTTAAAAATTAACACTAGAGGTCATTATTAAATTTAAATAGCTTTAGTTATTGAATTTGTAACGTCAAAATCAGTCACTAGAGAGTGCTGCATGAAAGTGTGTCTAAATTTGTAGCTTTACACCATAATTTGTCCAATATGTTGTTTTCAACACGACATTTAAGCTTTAATCTCTTGTGGTTTTAAGTTAGGCCCACTCCATTTTCTCACCGTTTCGCGCTTCAGATCTCGAGAGGAGCCAAATGACACCACTACTTTCCTTTTCCCCATACACATACTCCAATTTCTTTTTACCTTCAACTGTATATGACAGCTGCACAGGAGTTGCCAAGCAGAACAAAACCAATACCACTTGTACCAATCAAACAAGCAGAAAAACAAATACCAAGAAAAAGGAATTTTCTTTAGTCACTCAAATTTCACTTCTTGGATCCTAATTGTTCAATGTCTTTAACCTTATGTGGGAACCAATAGCCTTCAAACACAAATGTTTTTCAGCTTTGACTGACAATCTAAGTTTTTCAAAAATAATCTCAAAATGGAATTTCAAACCTCCTTAGATCAAAACATATAAAATCAATAGCAGAAAAAGTAGAAGCAAAGTTCGTTCAATTCAAACATTAGAAAATGTTTTTAAAAATTTAGTTTGACTCATAAAGTATATGCCAGGAGTTGAGAAAGATACAAGTATGACACTTATTGGAAATGAGTTTGATTTTAGTCTTGTCACTAATGCCCAGTTCACACTTGAACCACTTTTCCAGAAAGTCCAGACTTTCTGAAAGTTAAGTTCTCAATGTCTCCC